>JAODUK010007457.1:0-31487 GCA_027564635.1 Typhlichthys eigenmanni | reverse complement strand
GCCTCTCTTCATTGGTTACCAGTCAAATACAGAATTGATTTTAAGGTGCTGCTGCTTGTTTTTAAAGCATTACATGGTTTTGCTCCATTGTATATCTCAAATCTCCTTACAGTGTATCATTCGGACGATCACTATGAATATGAGTGGCTCTTATGAAAGTGGCTCTCATAAACGCCATGCTGATTCATCTCCATCAGCTTTCATGGTATAATGTTGAGTGAAGCACTTTATTCTCAATGGATCCATTATAGAAGTTGTTCAGTAGCAAACTGAGAAGTTCCCAAGAGTAAAATCCCAAGAGAAAAATCATAAATGTGCACCATTCGATTTCTCCATGGAGGTGCTCCTCTGTTGCAATTAAGAGACAAGTGAATGTACAGTACGGTTGGAGAGCTGTATTGTTTTAAAACAGAACAGACTAATATCTCTGAACGTATTTCAAAACATAAAAACGAATAAACAATATGTGTCATCTTTGATTATTTAAATGTTCTATGCCTGTTGTGTGAGAAAGACTTAAGTGTATAGCATAGTCACTGCCTGGCCCAATGAAATCAAAGCAAGATAAGACC
This sequence comes from Typhlichthys eigenmanni, assembly GCA_027564635.1. Taxonomy (NCBI): domain Eukaryota; kingdom Metazoa; phylum Chordata; class Actinopteri; order Percopsiformes; family Amblyopsidae; genus Typhlichthys; species Typhlichthys eigenmanni. The sequence goes on along the minus strand of JAODUK010007457.1, from coordinate 30,915 downwards.
TTATATATATAGTTTATATATAGTTCTATGGATAAGACGGACAGAACTTCCAAGATGCTTCCTTTGTATCGAGGACAGATTAGCGACTTTGCAACACTCACTTCACTAGCACCTGCTGATAACTTCTCTACAGTTCCACACCAGCAGGTTAGGGGTATAAAATCCAAGGTTGAACACTGAAAGGGTGATAAAGATGATGTGTTACATTTAGAAAAGTTTAGGCTGAACTGATATTATATCTCCATATTGGCCTGGGAACGCCTCGGGATCCCCCAGTCAGAGCTGGATAATGTGGCTCGGAAAAGAGAAGTTTGGGTTCCTCTGCTTGAGTTTCTGCCCCCGCGACCCAACTATGGATAAGAAGATGGATGGATGGACTGAACTAGTGAGCAGAGATCTGAAGATTGTCTGAGTACTGTGCTTTGCGGCTCATGACGATGAAGTCAGTGTGATCTACCCCATGGCTATTATCCTCTAATTTAAAATATTCATTACATCAAAACATTTTCAACTGTTTTTATAAAAAAACATAATTGTATAGAATGATTTATGATTTAGATCCAATTAACATTATGTTCTAGTCTGAGCAGCCTGGCTCACTGCTCTGATCTTTGTAAGGTTGCCTAGGAATGTGCCATACAAAGAACCAGATTACATTGACGGGAGATGGATGTATGTTGACGGTAATTATTGCTAATAACCAGCTTCATAAGATTATCTGCAGTGGATAATGTAATACATATTGCAAAAGAGTTATACATTGGAACATTGAGAAATGCGCACGCACGCACATACACACACACACACCTTAGAACTATATAAAAACACACATACACACCATAGAACTATATAATAACACATGCAGACACCATAGAACTATATACTAACACAACACACACACGCACGCACGCACGCACACACACACGATATAACTATTTACTAACACACACCATATAACTATATGATAACACACACACACACACACAGTTAACACTCCTTTTACACCAATCAAAATATATTGGCAGCTGCATTAAGTTAAAGGGTAGATGTGTAGCCTGCTGTATATACCTATATACATGTGTATGTATACAGTATATAGCCATATATATTTTAAGCAATGTAACGTATACATGTAAAAGAATGTCCAAGATGTCATTGTCTCTGAAAATATTCCAAACATAAATGTAAATGACTTTGACATGTTGAGAAGTGACCCTTACCTCTGAGGGGTGTTGATCAGCTTCCTCCATGGGGGGTGCAGAGACAGAGCACTTCGTTCCACCTGGCTGACCATCTGCAGGTGTTTGTAGATGGCATGGTCTCACCGCACACCACGTGTACCGGAGGGATCCATGGAGATGGCAAACAATAAGTAATCCATGTGATCTGCAAGGGAAACAAACACACACACCTCACACACATCACCGAGACGATTTTTCATAAAGCCAAGAGCCAATAAAGCAAACCTTTCACGCTATATGCAGCTTGGATTGTAACTCATTGTGTGAAACAGTATCGTCAGTATATCTCTACACAATAGTCTCTAACCTTAATTAATGTTTAGTCAGATTAGTTCTAAATCAGTGGCCATGACACAGTAATCCGAATTCTCACACTAACCAAGGTCCAGTGGAATCTTGAAGTTTATAATCTATGCAGGTGCCGCTCTTTGATTTTAGCATATAGATGAATTGCCAAAAAGATGTGGTGAGAGACTGAATGTGCATAACTGGAGTAGACTCACCCTTGTAACATTTGATCTAACAAATCTAATCTACTGATACAATGCAGTCCTTACAATGTGAAAAGACACAATGCCTGCCATGTGGAAATGAGTATAGCAAAGATTATGCTGAAAAAGCCACACATTATTGAATGCTACGCTTAGCCTACTGTATTACATTTTCTTTATATGTAGACCAAATGTAAGATATTTCTTTACTTCTGTCTATATAACATTACCTAAAATTGTGCAACCACTTATTTGAGATTAGACTAATCTAGTGTTGTTGAAAGCACACTACCATCCCTGTTGACAGACATTCAGCAAGCCCTGTTTGTACGTGTTTAATTCCCTTGTTACCCTACTCTTTTAAAACAATATGAAAAATAGATCATGTCTTTTCATAAAGTGCATCCCCAGACCTAGTCTACTGTACATGTGATCTAATTTCGTTAATGGGACCCCCACAGTCACTGATGAATGCGGAGACATGTAACACCAGGGAAAACATTTTAGTAAACCACCAAAGACGTTTTCACAATAAAAAGCAGGAGCCGTTTCTGTCATTTATAATGTTGTAATAATACTATTAATATTAACGAGTTAAAGCAATCCAAATTGCATATGTGAGCCAGGCTGCAGCAGTTATTTTCTATATCAAGGATACTGTGGCGTGAAACACAGACAGACTTTAATTTCTTGCAATATCTCATAAATACTAAAATCATATATAAATCATCACATAATGGCACCACAACACTATATGGACAAAATATCTGGATATGACCTGAATATAAATAAACACATCCAAGAGACAGAAAACATGTCAGCAAAAGGTTTGTTTTATGACATTACAGCATCATCTTTTATCATCATTCATAAAAGGCTATGAACATTCAAAAGCAATCCAACAAACAATAAAATTAATACCGACATATAAAACAAAGCAGGTATATCTTTGAAGTCATTAAGCGTGATAATGATAGCATGTCTCTATAACCTGATAATCAGGTCAATAATGTAAAATATGATAGTAACAGCTAAATAAATACATTTAAATATAATAATCCCTTCATTTATGGCACCTGAGAAGTCCTTGGACTGAAATAAAATCCTGACTAAGAAAAATAAGAGCAAAATTGTGATTATCAGATCAACAATGAACACAATGAAAATGTTGCATTCTTTTGTTGAAATTCCCTTTGGCATGTACATATGCATTTGAGCATTTAACATTTTGGAGAAATATTCTCAAATAAACCCCACCCTGAAGTAGCCCAGCACATAATGCTTAGAATCATAACAAATGTAACATGATAATTTCTTATTTTTTTCCTCGCCACTTAATTCCTTGTTACTCGACTCACATAAAAAGAAAACCATCTCACAAAATGCATATCATTGATTAAAAAATATAAACAAATGACATAGTATAGACAAAAAAGTACCCTGATATTGTCAACAACAAATGCATCAGACATTAACATACAATATAAACATGAAAACATTTTTACATATTATGCACACATTATAGACAATCATGGACAATAGAACATAAGGTATAAGAAGCTATTTTTAGCAGGCAGCATCTGAACATGCTACTGTCGCTTGTGTAGTTTATGCAGTGGTGTCTCCAGGACAGGTCTGGGCCATTACATCCAAAGAGCATTTAGTGCCTCTTTACTGGCCTGAGGTCAGTTCAGGATCCTTTCATGTTGCTGCAGATATGATAACCTGCCTTCATACTAAAAGTACAAGGCTAATGACTCTATCCTGTTATTGTTACAGTAAGATATATGAACTAACACAGGGCAATGCCATTCTGTCTGATATATGACAGCATACAAATATGTCAGTGATAAGTTTAACCTGAAAGCCTTCCCCCTTATTCTGCAAGTGTGTTGTTAATTTGTGAGTCTTTATGAGTGATAGAGCACAGTGTCTTAGCCATGGACAGCTGTTTTGTGTTAGTTTGCGCTGTTTGGGTCTCCCACAACATAACGTCCCCAAACAATTAAATGTGTACAATACTTTTACTGAATCTGAATTGACCTCTTTCCTAAATGGAACTAGTAAGATATTCTAAAACATGAAAGAAAAAAAAAAAAAAAACATATCAATAAAGATACAACATTTTTAGGCACAATTCTTGTTTTTTCTAATTCACTGGTGACAGGCAACAGTGAGTGTAAAGCAGAGAGGGCGGAACTGTATAAATGTCATAAAGGCCCACTGAATGGAGACACCTGGCTGCATAAGACTAGAGTGGCAGCTATCGTGTTATCATACATTGCAAACAACAAGCATGAGGAAACATGGCATCTTAATAAGTGCAGTTTGTGTTCATCCAAAATCAAAGGCCTATTTTGGCAGGCATCCGATGCATGGCCAGTAAGACTGCTGTATTCGCTCTTGCAACCAAACCTTTAATTTATCTTACAATATAAAAATAAATGTGTAGTATAATAAATAATTATTCTATTTACTGTGCCATGTACAGTACTTACACACCAGATCCATTTACACTATGTACACATTTAAAGGCTAGAGGATGTTTGAGGACAGGTTGAGCCATACACCATTTGTAGCACCACATAAAGAGAGGACAGCTGGACACGATAAGCACCTGAAGAGAACTGTCAATGACATGGAGTTAGACATCATACATAAGACAGACTCATTATTAGTCGTTAAGAGTAGACAAACAGGGTTAAGTTACTTTTTATATCTAATTCGTTACAGTTACGTTATGTAATTTTTGGATTACATACATATAGTAACATTATATGATTACTTTCCACTACTTTTGGATTACTTCACCCCTATAAATTGTTCGTTGAAATGCCATTCAAAGCTATTTTTCTGTGTTGGTGTGCCAAATCATTGTATTTTGTGACTGTTTATGTTGCTCAGGGGATCAGATTAAAGTAGGACTTTATTTCAGTTATTTATTGACATTAATGAAAGGTTATAGGAGAACAGCTGATTGTTTTCTTATGCAAACATTCCTTTTAAAATTGAACGTAGTCCCAGAAGCAATAATCTAATTTAAAAAATACCAGTAATCTGATTACATAATTTTATCTGGTAATGTAATGGATTACAGTTAAGTATTTTTTTTTATCAGTCATATCAAACTATTGCAATTGTCTATTCACTTAAAAAAAAAACTAAAAAAAACCTTATCATATAGTAGATCATGATAAATAGAACTGCTGTTATAATTTAGTTTATACCTCTCTGACAGCATTAGATCCGTGTCACTGTTACTTGAAGAGAGCCAGAGGATGGAGTACATTTTCCGCAGTAGCCTCCACACATCCCTTTGACTCTGCTGCCATCCTGTGGCCAGGGAAAAAACAACATCTTAATTACTTATGACGGCTGAATGACTGCTGGTGCCAGACAGGGTTGTTTGAGCGTCCCAGAAGCTGCTGAAAGCTGATAGGAATGTGACAGTAATGGACCATGGGCTAAATTACACCAGTGGTAGAGAAAGCTGAACCTAATAAAGTGGGTTTACATATTGTTATTATTATTATCCTATTTTTTTCATACACAATATACAATGTAAATAAATTAGAGAATTTCACTTTGAGAGTATGGTACATGCTTCTATTTGTACCAATCGACCTGAAACTTCATCTCTTGCAGTAAGCTAAGCTAAGTAACAGGGTCTGTTTGATGACAATGCATCTTGCATTAATTTCTCAAAAGTCTGCCTCAAACAAAGGCAGGCGCCAATGGGGAAGGATCCATTAGATACAAAGCAGACCACCTCTTTGAATAACTGCGGATATCTGCAGCTAGTTAATGAACAGCACTTCACTGGAATAATTTGCATGCCACATATTAGGCAGGTCCACACATACACTTTGAGAAACAAAGAAGTCAATTGCGTGGCGGTAAATGTGCCAAGAACGCAAACAGCAAATTTGTCATTTCATCTGGAGTGCCTCATTCCTCTGCCCCACCTCAACCTGGCTTTATTTATTAAACGGCCTCAAGGACCCCGAGCAGGACCGCTAGATATGGAGACCAGACCAGTGTGTGAACACTTTTGGCATCTCCTCTCATGCCTGTTTTTGCCTTGCCAAAAAGCGATCTCCATTTCAAAAGCATGGGAGGCGGTGGGGGGCAGGGGGGTATGGCACACTTGAGGGAGGCAGCTACCCAATAAGGCACCCCTCTCTGGAGGTTGTTGAGGAGTCACAGGAGCCAGAGAAGCCTGCGATACGAAGCCCATTTGGGATCATGCCCGGACCCTCTGGAACCAAGACAAGAAGGAGAGGGGGGAGGGAGGAAGGGAGTGTGGTCGGATGGACAGTGCACAACGGTTGTTGGGTGCCAGATGGTATGCTTTGAGTCGTCCTCAAATGGCAGCTCTCCAGGGATGTTAACACGCAACATTAAAACCTCCAGCAAGCACTAAGTTCTTTGTTACTGAGAGGAGAATGGCCAGACTGGTTAAAGCTGAGAGGACGGTGACTTAAATAACCCAACAGTTACAAGATCGGTGTGCTGACAGGCATCTCTGAATGGACAACAGAACAACTACTGTGTAAGGGGATGGGCAACAGAAGCAGAACACCAGTACCTTTAAATAAAGTACACACTGAGTTTTATAATAATTTCACACAATTTCAACAACTGCCCAATGCAAGCCTCTGTATTCACATGATAAGATGTATTTTATCAATACCTGGGATTTCTGTATGTCAGCTACAGCATAGTTGCCCTGGGAGATCCAATTAGTGTCCTCGGCCAACTGAAATCCTGTTCCTGAGAGGTTGATTTGGAAGCGGCCCTGCCAAATAAACATAAATTAAAGTTATAGTCTGTTATTGTAAGATAATACACAATACAATATTTTTTGTTAAATTCACCAAATATCTTTTCACATGCTGCTGGTTTACCTTTCCCTGTGCATGCCGAATACATAACCCTGTACTACAAAACAGCTTTGGCGCCATAAACTGGAACACAATCAGTGGCAAGCATTGCTCACAATAACAGTGCCGTAGCCTTCGCAATGGGTTTCCAATGTGTGGGGCGAAGATTCTGAGGGAGCGGCATTTTTGTTTTGATTTTAGTTTGAGTAAGTAATAAGCATTCTTGAGATAGACAGACCCTGCAGAAAAATGTATTCCACACCACACCACAAGGGGCAGTGTTGCATGAGCTACATACAGCCCCCATGACCACTGTAACGTCTCGTAATGTCTTGTACGCTCGTAAAATGCACATTTAGACATTAATTTACCTAATAGATAAACCTCTACACAAATATAATGACAAAAAATCAAAATCTATAAATTCCAGTAATAGGACTTAAGTACTATTATAGTCATAAGTACTGCTTCATGTAGCTTATTTGATGGTGAATTTTGCATAGATCCAGTTATACTCTCTTTTAGTGGCCTCCTCTCTCCAAAGAAGCGGATGAGAGAAGCAGGTAAAAACTTTATAAGACTCAGCATTTACTGGCTTTCCCTGGTGGTAAGCCATCTGAACATTCCCACACAGGAGACTGTTCATCTGGGCTGCAGATTAAAAGCAGACTGGTAGCTGGTGGAGTTGGAGTGTGGGAACTGCACAGAACTGCCCATATACATCACATCATTACAGTACAGTAGGCAGTGCCTTGGGCATAAGTGCATTTGCACATACAGTTAGGCTACTTGTATGAAAATGTATTTGCGCACGCGCTCACATGCACACACACACACACACACACACATGTGAACACTAAAGAAAAACAGATGTACAAAATAATGTTTACACTAGAGCAGGCTTCACCTGTGGACAACGGGCGGCACTATAGCAGTCTCCAGCTGTGGCGAATGGGACACTGTGGCCTTCTCGCGTCGATGCAAACTGCCAGTCTGTGGCTATGTGACAAGATAGAGCAATGGTCATGAATATTATGTTAGGACATCAGTACATGCGGTGCAATGCTGAATTGCGATTGTATAAATTGACTAGTCTGCTATAACAAGCCTTAACATTGCTTGTATATTCTGCTATGGTAAAACTTAAACCAGTCAAGGCAACGTAATGGCGATTATCTATATGCCTATTTCATCATCTTAGCGCTGTCCTATCTAAACACCCAAACCGTTTAATCGAGAAGGCGCTTAAATGCCCCTCGAAGACATCTTGAGTACATTAACTCCCACACGCATGGAGATAATTAAATGCTGACACGACAGAGGCTCTTATTTTAGAGTAGCTGCAGAAAGTCGGAGGGGTTTACCATTTGGACATCCTTTAACGAGAGGATGTCACTGATAGTGCATATATACATATATACATATAACACATGCATATATACATAAAACATGTATACGTAAAACATGAGACTAATGCGGTACATGGTTATGTTTGTGTTTACTTGTGTGTGTGTGTGTGTGTGTGTGTTTGACTCACTGATGATGTGCATTTTGCTGAGGTCAAGGCGGACCTTGGAAAAAGTAGAGAGGCCAGCGGCAGAGTAGTCCCTCCGACATTCACAGTCCTCTTTCCTGGAACCATTGGCTGGACATTGGCTGGGGTCGTTTAGTCTGGAAAACACACGCACACACACACACGCATGCACGCACACACACACCCATACACACGCACACACACACACACACAAATACACACGCATGCATACACGCACACACATACACGCACACACACATATGACCTTTCTGAACCTCATGGCCTTTTGTCCGTTTAGATTTTCCAAACTATGTAATTGAACTTCCAGTCTTGGAGCTCTGGTGTAGGCAGAGGCTGTTTCTTTATTATCGTATTAGTTGTTTACCTGAAGCCAAAGACCTCGGAAAAATTCTCCTGCTCTCCGGCCAACAAGGTGATGTACTCCTGCGGCCTATCCATCTGCATTCCTGCACAGTAGACCTGAGGAGGTGGAGGAGGTGGAGGAGGAAGAGGGAGGAGAGAACAACAATAGTCAGCTACTGTAAGCTAATGCACTGCACTCTCAACTAGCTTGTCCATGTTGAAATAAATACTCAGGTGTTACCACACAGCCCTGGCACTGTAAACGTGAACACAAACAAAGTGGTGCAGACCGCACCACACAACCCTACCCCAGGGCTTTCAAAAGCACTTCCTAGCGCTGCCAGTTGGGCTTTTTCAGCAGAGCGAACGCACGTCAAAACCCATTTAAATCTGTCAGGGGTTACAGTCTCAACTTAAAATCCAGGTCACCTGTTGATCCTCCTGGAAATATGTTTCTCGCAGTAACCTGTGGTGTCTGTTTCTTAAAGGCAGGGTTAGTCATTCTTGAGAGCGCTTGTTACCTATGAGCTCAAATCAAAACAAACTTCCTCAGAAGCTCAGCCCCACAGATTGAAACGCATTGCGAAGCCAAGCGGCATTGTTGCTAGTGGTGCTCGCCAATTTGTTCGCACAGAGAACGGTAAGCTAGCGAAATGCAAATAGCTAATTAGTGAGTTTGAAAATGTAGTAGCTTACAATCAGTTTACAATAGCTGTCTATACCTTTAACTGCTGCATACAGTATAGACAGGCAAGCTTTACTGCGAGACACAGAGCAGGGTGTCCAGTCGGTGTTTAAGACATTTAAGATAAGTGGAGGCAGGACAAAGCTCCCCAAGTAAAGGAAGCCTGTGTAAATGCTAGTCTCTGCATTTAAGATGTCTTAATAATCATATAATATTACCTCAAGTGCTTTTCCTTGAATATTGAGAAAGTGCTCGCCATCTGGGAGTGGGCCGTTCCTGTCCTGGACGTCTTGACAGCTAGCAGGCAAATGGCCTGGAAGACAGACAGAACCAAATCGGTGCATAGTGTAAGGATTTGACCATAGACACAGGCATGACAATCATGCCCACAGGCAGAAATAAAAAGCATACATTACAACATACACACACACACACACACACAAATGCACACATCCCTGAAGGTAAGCCAGGCATGGCAAATTGCAGCATGGAATCAGAGAAAATGAATTTGCTGTCCAGTTCCACCGTAGTATGGACATGGTGGAGATCAAGTGGCGCTATAGGCAATATTGGACATGGGGGGCGGTGTAGCAAGTCCGCGGTGGCCTTGACCCTTTGTGTGGGCGCAGCATGCGTCAACGATGACTGGTACTTACAACTGGGATTGCTGCAGCCTTTCCTGGCTGCAGGCATGCTGTCACGAGGACACCTATTGACGTCCTGAGCATCTGTTGACACGCATTGCACTGTCCTCTCCGTGACTCCGTCGCCACAGCTCACAGAGCACTGCGGGGGGGGGAGTGACGGGAATGTGTTTAATACAAATGTGGTCTGAAGTCAAGCGAAGTGTGTTTTAACAACATACAATAAGCATTACACAGGTGTTCATTCTGCGCTTTAGTTCAAAACAGGTACAGCCGTTAAGTGGAGAGGGAGGGAAGGGTGTGAGGCTATACTGTACATGCTGTAGGGAGAGGTTGTGTGTGCGTGTGTGCGTGTTTATATTAATTATAGTAATAGTGAAGTATAATAGTTATGCTGTATAATGAAGCAGTTTAACATAATATCAACACTATCATTAAGTTCTTATTTATTTTATTCAGTAAATCACCACTTGAGCTTGTACTCTACAGTTATTCATCTCGTGCATAAACTTTGTGTCCGCAAACCTTCACTAAACGTGGGCTCAGCTTACAATCTAGTGTGAGAGTGTGCGCCCACGTGCCGTCTGACAAAACACCGTCATAAATCACTGCGGCTTATTTCACAGCGCGGACGTGGAATTAAATGGCAAGGAGCCTCGCTCACCGGTCCCCAGAGCCCGACCCTCCATTCACGCGGAGGCGGGCACGGGCCCAGGTTGCATGGCGTGTAGCTCTCAGGGGGGGTCCCGGGGCAGTTGGAGGAAGACTGATGACCGTACTCATAGTTATCATTCTCAGCATGCACCTCACTGCAGGACACCAGGCGGTGCCGGTAACCCTGGTCACAGCTTGCTGAGCACTGAATAAGAGGGCAGATTCACTCTCGTGGTTCGACAACAACACTGCCTTCTGTCATTCGTCGGTTTCATCCCACTGGGCTGACGGCAGATTGCTCTCATGAGCTGGTTGGTATTGCTTGTTCAGAGCATTGACATGCTCATTTACAGCAAATAGCAGAAACTTCTAAAGTGACTTACAATCAATAGTTAGTCAAGTCTTGGGCCAGTTATCATTAGCAAAACATTCTGTTAACAGAAGTACGCATCAGGTAATGCATTTAACAACATACAGTACATGAACACTTCAAGAGACTCAAGACACTCTTCTTTACAATCCACCTAGACAGCTCAATTAGCGACCTCTCCACCTCCTAACATTCAATGCTAACTCAAGTTTCTTACTCAAATGTTTCTACTATACTCTAAGATAATAAAAAACCCTGTTCTGCTCTTATGTACTTAGCACTTTAGTATTAAGCACTTCATTATTCAGGCCACCAAGAACTTTGTTGGATGATTTAATTATATATTAACGTGGTAGTAGACATGATGACAACCTGCTGTTAACTATTATGATATAATATTGGTTGCTTACAATTGCAGGTGGATGACTTGTCCAACTGTTGACAAATGTACAATATGTAAATCGCTTTGGATTAAAGCCGTAAATGTAAATGTATTTCATAGAATTTCATTTCAATAGAAATAATTGACCGATCCCAAGCCCCACCCCTTTTCGCCTGTCCTCCAATAACAGTTGAGCAACCGTCAACCATATGTTTTCAAGCTTACTATGCAGTTTTGTCCAACCTAGTTACAGTACCTAGTCTGGACAGGTGAAATGGGCGGGGTTTAGGACCAACAAAGTGATTCATAATAATAAAATAATGTGTAATTTATAAATAATAGTGCTGATCTGATCAGAGGGATTAAAAACAAGATAGATACTGTTAATGGATGTGTTATGGGATAGGCAGGTCAGTGGCTGAGGTACCATGGCAGAGGTGGCAGCACATCAACTGTGCTAAGGTTAGCATAGTTTCTGTTAGCACATGCACATGATCAGCTACAGGGGCCACGTCTCTACGGTAACTGGCTCTCACCTCAGTCCAGTCCCCTGTGATCCAGATGATCTCACAGGCATGGCCGTTACAGCTCTCTGAGTCCGGAGGTCTGAGCTGGTTCACACAATACATCTCATGGACCTGGTCCTGGTTCTGGTCGACACACTGCAGTTCTCTCCACCGGTGGCCAGGCCCGCACGACACACTGCACTGGGGTAATGGAAAGAAGAAGAGAAACACAGTGGGCTATACTGTAATGGCGCTTAGTGTTGTATCTTGCCTTTACAGAGGTCTAGTAGCTCCTTTGTTATTTCAGTCAGGACAACATTATTTATATTTGGAGGTATGGCTCTGTTCTGGGAGCTCCCAGAACTTCCATGAGCATACAAGGAAAGCCCTTTCTTTTCATTAATGGAGGAGGTGGAGAGGTGGTGGGATGCAAAACTGCTTGCAGAGGAAACGTTAAGAAAGGGTGAAGGCTAAGGATGCTTAAGAAAGCACCCTGACCAGATTGGCCAATCCTATGCTTTGCCATGATCAGCTGAGCTGGGCAGTGAGCTGATTGTGATCAGCTGACATTTGAGATTATGCATAGCCGGGCTTGACTTGACGTGGCCTGCCTGAACCATCACTATGCTTGATTTTTGGTGGATGAATTTATTAAAAGCAGGTTTAGTTGAGAGTGCATTGTCTTTGAGCTAAAATCAAAACAAACTCCCTCCGAAGCCCCCCCACACAATGAAAAGCATTGCGAAGCCATGCGCATTGTTGTTGTGAGCTGTGCTCGCCACTTTTTTAAAATTCCTGTTTTCAATGCCAGGGCTATTTATTCAGCATTCACAGAGAACGGTATATTATAGCGAAATGCAAGGATATATTAAGTTAATTTCACAAAATCTTTATTAGCTTACGATGGCTGACTAGAGGGTGGCACAGGAGTGTATTTTCAAACCTCTCCCATCCAACTCCCACAAAAAAAAAATCCAGTCCCATTCCAATCCCATGAAAACTTTTAGGAAAAAATCCCATCCCATCCCAATTCCAAATAATTGACTCCCATTCCCTCCCACTCCCGTGTTGTGTTTTTTGACCGGAGTTTGTCAGTTAGAATAAGAAAAACAACAATTTTATGCATGTTGTGTATTTGTGTATAAAGTTCTCGCCCACTCCCACTGACTTTATTTTCTGTCCCGTCCCAATCCCGTGATTAATACTTATATTGTTTTCCATCACGCGGGAATCCCAAAATAAATGTCAGTCTCTATGACTATGCCTCAAACATCATAACATAACGTACATTGAGTGGGTGTACACTCATATTTTTGTTATTGTAAGTAGGCACGTGCACGTACAGTGTAGCATATACCATGTGCCTTACATAAAAGACTTTGCTCAGTGAAAAGTGTTGTTTCCTAGTAGTAACCAGAGTGAAACCTTCTTCAACAGACTGCTGTCAAAACAGTAGATAAGAAGTAGGAGGAAACACTGTTGAGTATAAGAATCTGAAGGACACGGCCGACAAGAGGTTATGCAACGCTTGTGTTGTGATGTGAGGTGCTGACTACTTTGACTTCCCTCCGTGTTTACAACAGACGGCCGAACATAAAGCGCGTCAGTGTCTCTCTAATACCTCAAGTGTATGACTGGAGTTTGACACAAGCGAGGAACACAGAGCTAGTTGGGACTCCCGCTTGCGTCAGAAACACTATTAGGGAAACGCTATTAGGGAAGGCAGTCCACTGCAGCTGGCTATAATCATTTGTATGTGTTCCACACCGTCAGACAACTGTTATCGTGTGCCTATATGCTGCAGCTCTGCTGGGCTGTAGACACATGCAGCTAACTCTGGAGCATGGCATGGGTGTTGATACAATGCATTAGACATACATACTAATATGTATCACTATGTATGCACTGTGTATATATCTAAATATATATACTGTATATACTGTATATAGTTGTTTTTTTTTATGGAGAAAAAAAACTTGGATGAGTTCCAGCCTAGCAGAGAGAATGATGTAAAGAATGATTATATTTAATAGGTCAAGATCCTTATTGTTATTATTATTATTATTATATTTATTATGATTATTATTATTGTTCGTATTATTATTATTATTAGTGGTGGCAGTACTATATACATCTTTTCATCTCAAACATTATTTTCATTAGTCTGTTCTGTTTGGTCTCATATCAGCTTCTTGGACAGCCAGACCATGGTCTCCAGGTGAGTGCTCAGCAGGCAATTACATCCCGTTGTTCTTGGCACGCTGGGTGCCCCAAGCAGGAAACGCTAAGCACTAATTGAGTCTCTTCTTTACAGTAAAAGAAGAGATTTCAAGCTGCTAGCTGACCTTAATTCTCAATTATTTTAACATTAAGGACACAAATTAAGAATGTGGTCATTTAGCAGGTCCTATTATCCAAACGTGATTTACAGTGAGTAGCCAACAGAAGTATATTAAGTAATAACTTACAGCCAGTTAGGAGCTTATATGGAGTTATTTTACTGCCGTAGCTTTCAGCTGGGAGTCGAACACTCACACCAAAACAGAAAAAAAGATTTTCAGGAAAATGAAATAGGTCAAGCAAGCAAATTGTAATTATTAATTTCAGCATTTAAAGGCTTTAAAAATATGCTGTTATCGGAGTTTCGTCCGGGCACAAGCTCTCCTCTCTCCCTTCCCCTGTGTGCACCGCATGCTACCCCCCCTCCTTACCAACACCAACTGACAGTTTGCCTCCTCTGAGAGTAGAGCCAGCTGTAGCCTACTGACGATTACGGTGCCTCGCGCTTGGCTGAGAACAGGGCTAATATTCCTCGAACTGGCGGCGTGCTACTCAACTGTTTACTTTAACTTTAGACCGTGTACCCGCACAGGCTCTTACCGCTTGCCACTCTCCTTCTCTCCACCAGTACCGGGAGGGACATTCCACAGCCGCACAGGTCTGGCTGGACGCAGGACGGAAGGAAAGGGGGCAGTCGGTCTCCTGTGGGGTTCGTCGGTCTCCATCCTGACAGAACACCTCCCGCTGCTGAATCCCACTGCCGCATGACGCTGAACACTGAAACAAGGACAGGTAAGGCTTTTAAAAAGACCTTTATGATAAATGTGACGTTGAAGTGTAGAGACTGACAGCTTGGCCTGTACGACCGAGTCTGTATTCTGCTAAATAGTAACATGTGACTGGTTGTTCATTTGAACCTTTAATAATCTCTTTGCACGGTATGCTCAACATAAAAGATTGAAATGACAATTAAAGTTGTGAATAAACTTTCTGGACAATCATCAAGTTATTAGGTTTACCTGTTTAACTAAGAAAGTTAAGTTGAGAAAGAACAGGTAGTTGTGTTATTCATGGTGCAGTGTGGGGCATTATGCAAAAGGATTAAACACATTTGTCAAAACATACACAGTGAAGGTCCGTTAACTGTTCCCAGAGTAAAAAGCAAACTTCCCCTGGGATTTTTTTTCAGTATTCTCTCTCTCTCTCGCTCGCTCTCTCTCTCTCTCTCTCTCTCTCTCTCTCTCTCACTACACACTGATTACACATATATAATACTACACACCCAACAATACTTTTCCAAAACAAATATGTTAGAGAAACAATGGAAGCGTGGGTTCATGCGGTATAGAGGAGGCTACAAAGAAAGCAATCCATGTTTCATAACATACTACATACATACTAAGGAGATTTGAGGTGGGCGTATGGCGGTGATTTGAGTGCACACTTTAGTTTTATTTTCTGACCATCTGTTTTTTTTTCCTGATGTCAGTATGTTTTATCATCAGTTATCAAATGAAATGCCTTTTTATTAATAACAATAACAAAAAGAAAAAAAAAAGTTTGGCACCTTATTCAACTCAGCATGTGTATTAAACACTTAACAGAAAGGTGGAGATGGTGTACAGTGTGTGTGTGTGTGTGTGTGTGTGTGTCTATGTTTGTCTAAAGGAGAGACATCTCCAACAGAACAGCTCTTAACTGTGTGCGAGGGTGGAGAAGGTAAACATGTCCAGATGCTTCATTTGAGGTGAGAAACTACCCTGTTAAGTTAATGGATGGGAACCAATCTAGAGAGACACCATAACATCCCTTTTATGTATCCTCTTAAGCATGAACAGCTCATTTGGCAATGCAATACCAAAATATGCAATAATACTGTAAGGAAACAGACTCATATATAGGCATTCCTTATTAGGTCGGAAAGTGTCTTGTACTGTAGCTGCATTTGTTTTTCAGTGCGTGACTTGTTGACTGTCGGCTCAGTATTCAAGCGCTGAGTGGAGAGTCATTCTGTCCTTGCCTATTGCTGCACAGCAGTCTGGCAGAAAGGAAACATCCTCTCTGAAGCACAGCATGGTGCGCAGATGTGGCTCTGTGCTGGAAGTGCAATCCAGTGGGGTGAATCAGCAAATGAGGATGAGACGGAGAGAAATGGGGCACCTGTGTGTCTCCGGCAGCCTAGCCCACGTGAACACGTGCGCTGAGGTGAACGGCCCGCCTCGCGACGACATCGCGAAGGCAAGCTAACGCGTGACTGGGAAGGGTGAAGACAGAGAGAGTAAAAGGAGGAAGTAGTTTAGAAGGGGGACTGTAACAACCACAGCTAGCAAAGAAGGTTAGCGGAAATACTACTTAAAAAGGCGTACAAAAGAGAAAGAAGGTTAAACAGATGTGGATTGTGTGGATGTGGAGATGTGGAGAGAATGAAAACAGGGAGGAGGGAAAATATAAAACTAGAAGTGTGTGTGTGTGTGTATGGTGTGGGGAAAGGGAGCAGATTTACACTGTCTGGAGTCTGGCCTTTTCCATCCATAGACCTCGCCAGGCATACGCCATTATGCCCATATAAGGACTTCTGGGTCTAAGTGTTTTTTTCCTTATGAGAGAAATTAATTGCGTTTTCGATATTCTTCCCTACCACGGTCTGTGATTAACTCATATGTTGCAAACCTAGCGGTTCTGTCAAAGGCACATTTTCCTACAGGAAAATACTGGTGGTTCCACATTTCGAGATCGATAAGTAGTCAAAGTAAGCATTTTGCTATCGCTCCAGCGCATATAAAATACGTCTCCCGGTGCAGGATCACTAAGCGGGAAATGTAAAAGGCCAGGCTGTGATGTTACCATAGCAACTTCCATTAGTAATTACTACACTTAAAAACTAAAATAAGTTTAACTTTTTTTTTTATCCTGACACTATTAAAATATACTAGCTTGCACAAAGTTTTGAAGGGACTTTTTTTTGCAGTTAGCAAACAGCATATAACTTGAAAACGAAGACCTCAACATATATGAAATGTATGCCGAAAGCTCAATTTATTAGCACTGACTAAAACAAAATGAAACAATAGGAAAAATGTCATTCTGTGATCGTATTCACTTTTGAATTTTAGACTTGGAAGTGCTCCAGATTTTTAACTGTGACGACACGACTGCCGAGGTCAATTAGCACTACATCACATAAGTAACTCTGTGCGTCTGATACATATACCCACGAAAGCACAACGACTTTCCAAAAGTGAGGAAGTCGTTTTCATTAGCTGTTTGAAGTCGATTTTCATTGGCTGTTTCAAGTCGATTTTCATTGGCTGTTTGCATTGTCACTCACGAAGTCTGTATCTGTAATTCCGGTGCAACACTAGTGTAGGCCTATATTTCAAAATTAAAAATAAACTTATCTAACCGATATAAAATACTAAAAACAGATACAATACCTGAAAACAGCCAGTTGTGTTAGTACACTTTTTAACAAATTCCTCTGTATAAAGTTTAACGTCCGACTTTGTCATTGAGTTACGTAGTTGGTCGTTGTGCATGTCAATCAAAATACCTCTACTGTCAAGTACGCGGGTCTTGACGCAGTTAGCCAGCGCTGTGTCCCAGGCCCGGCCTTCACGTAAATAAAGACGTGGCTCTGTGAGACTAGTCTGGACTTAACCATATGTAGCGCTAGATGAAAGAGAAGGCTGCATCCCTGCTGCTGGTTAGTTTACTGCTCTGTGGTTCAGCCACAGTCCCCTGTCCCGGGCCTGAGCAACACCCAGGCACACGACAAAATGATGCGGAACAGTTAGCAGGCAGGCATGGCGGAAGACAGACACATGTTTTCACACGCACACGCACACACACACACACTCTTTAACACATTAAAGTGGAACAGGAAGAAGAAGCGTGGGAATGTACTTGGAGTTGAGTGCCTCACAGCAAGGAGGGTCCTACAGTTACCTCTGCCCAGTCGCCAGTCTTCCACGTAGCACAGCGGGCACCGCGACATCGCCTCTGCTTGCTGGGCTTGGACGGCAGGTGCTGGCAGCTCTCCTCTGGGACGGGGAGGCCCGATCGGCCCAGACAGCTGACCTTGCGGTGTTTGAATCCTCGGCCACAGGAAGCGGAGCACTGCAACAGGAAACGTGTATGAAAAGAAGAAAGGAGTTTCGGCACCAGTATCTTATTATGGCAAAATAAGCAATTCTATCATGCATACATTGTTTTTACTACAGACCTGTCAAAAAATAATGACCACTTATATACTGTATACAATAAGTATTTTATTTTCATGAAGTTATTTCTATTTGAAGGTATGGCTCTGTTCCGGGAGCTCCCTGCCTTTCCATGCGCATACATGGAAAGCCCAAGGCAGGGAGAGCAGCAAAAAGACCCCCCATAAGGTACAAAACAGAGCAACACCCAGGCCCACCACAACCGTGACATTAAATAATCAAACACATCATTAATGGAGGAGGTGGGGAGGTGGTGGGATGCATAAAAGCTTGCAGAGGAAGCTCTAAGAAAGGACATTTTGAATAAGCGCCCCGACGAGTTTGGTCTATAGTATGCTTTGTCGTGATTGGCTGAGCAGTCTGGTCACTGAGATCATCTGGCAAGGAGCTGATTGTGATCAGCTAACAATTGAGATTAAGTGTGGCCGGGCGTGACTTTGTGGCCTGCCTGAACTATCGCTATGCTCGATGTATGCCTTTGTGCTAGGGCTGTGCATTGACAAAAATCTTGCGATACAATACATATCACGATACGGGACACAATTCGATATATTGCGATATTTTGTCATGTCATGTCATTTGGAAAATTGTCATAGCAATATAGCATGTAATATGTGGCGACACTGCAAAAATAACAGATACAATTACATTAACTTGCTCAGGGACTTGGATGGAAATTAGCTTAAAGCTAAATATGGTAACAAGCATCTTTTCTCTCTTTTGAGGTTATTGTATTTTGTACATGGTCCCTTTATAAAATATATTGAGCAAATCATTAAAAACATTTTTTTTAATCAATAGTGTAGAGAATCGATACAGTATCGCGCAATGTAATACTGTTATATTTGGGTGTTTTATACTTTCTTACACCCCTACTTTGTTCAATATGCATTGTATTTAATAATATTTAACATAGAGTAAACCTATTTTGGCTCTATTTACAGTATTCATTTTAAATTTAAATTATTGTTTGTTTTGTCTTGTGACACCCGGCCCTGAAGCATTGCCAAGCCCCAGCTTGACCGCTGCCATGTTAGCCTGGCAGCGGCCTGTTTCACCTCCGGGTTCACTGAGCTACTCAGAGTCTTAACTCACTATGACAGGAATAACACCCGCCACTGAGCGTACGCACACACACACGCACAAACACACACACATATGCATGCACGCGCCCTCACACGTACACATGCACGCACACACAAGCGCTCACACACACACACACACACACACAGAATGCCAGTTTCCCCAGGGGCAATGGAAATGGGTGGTTGGGTTGTGCTGGGATTATCAAAGGGGGCGTTTGCGTTTGGGGGATAGATGGGAAGCGACAGGCTCAAGGTTGAACGACTACATGGCCCAGCGCAGGCCTCTGCTCTGACCGGGAAGGGACTCTATTGGACAGGAACACACCATGACCTTTCACCTCTTTCAGGGAGGTAATGAGGGCTGGTATCCTACAATAGGAGAAAATGAAATCCAACATGATAATCACTCATGGTTATTCTGTGTGTGTGCTGTGCAGTGGTATAATAATGTGTTCTTGATAAAATAAAGGTTAACCCTGTCAGATGGATTAAATGGATTTGCATTGTTCAACAGGTTACTTTGTTCAGGTTGCCAGGTTGGTTTTGCAGGCTAAATTGGCTGTGATTCGTTGCGGAGCCACATGCATTTCAAAGTATTTAATATATTGTGTTACAGTAGGTCAAAACAGACATTAACGGCGTTTATATATTTGAGTTTCTTGCAGCTCCAAAAAAAAAAAAAAAAAAAAAAAAATATATTTTTAAATAATTTTCAGTATACCATGATATAGAATGACATGTAGCTAATTAGTGTTACATAAGCAGATCACACGCATAGCTTAGAACCAAGGTGGGCCATTTTGGGATAATTAGGACTGTGCCGTAAAGATTTAAATCATTAAAGGCAGGTATTTACAGTCCAAGGCACTCTGCCAGCTTATTGCTCTGGCAGGTCATACAAAAGTGTAGTCTATACAGGGGCTCCCAAACTTTTTTGTGCCACCTAGAGAGGACTAATCTGTTTAGAAACATATCAAACATCAAAAACCTATCAATTTTAGCTAATGCTATACCTGTGTGTGTGTGTGCCAAATATTTTTTGAGCAGAGCCCCTCAGAATCTATGGTGTGCACGTGGCTAGATAGGATTTTATCCAATCAGGAACAAGTAGGCTATTTTGTCACAACCTTACTCACAACCAATGAGTGGAACAACACAATATTAAAGCGCGGAAGCCTTTTGATATTCCTCCTTCTTTCAACGGCCGCTTGCAATTTTCGCGACCCACTCCCTCCCACTCAGTGACCCACAGTTTGAAAACCGCTGGTCTATACAAGGGCTTTCCAGTGGTTGTGCCTTGCTGTTACCTTGGGCACCATTACAAATGGGTTAATGGTCACCATCCATTTATGCAGTCTATGAACTCTCATGCAGTGTACATTCATTGCCAGAGTTCAGGCAAGCTTTCTAACAGCATGAATGAAATGTTTTATTGTTAAAATTTTCCCTTCAGACACAAAATTAATAATTAAAATGACCTTTTTATTACACAATGTAGAGAAACACAGCTTCGCTCACTAGCATTGATTAACATGCTGTCTAAACATAATCCTGAAGAGCACGTCAAGCTTTATAAAGATTTCCCGCCATTTTTCCCAATGTCACAGCAAAGTCTGCAGCTGCGGAGGAAGACACCCTTCCCACCAGCGCCTCCCTCATTTGAGTCCCTGTAACCACACCCCGCGTAAGGCCAAAGGAGAGACGGGGCCCGCATATAGGGGGCAAAGGGAAATGATGACTTTACAGAAGAGCACGCATCACCGGGCATTCCAAAACAGCCGTGGTGGACAATATGGAATGAATGAACACACTAAATGAAATAGGAACTCCAGTCATGCATTGTCATGGGGAATATAGTTTTGCCTCGACACAAAGACCTTGGAACTCCTAACACACACAGAGCGTAAAGAGGTCCTGACACTATAAAATAACAAGACCTATTCTGCTGAGTGATTTGTATTTGTGTTTGAATTGAGTGAAGGCCCTAGCCGTGAGGACTGCTTTATAAGTTATTTGCCAGGCCCGCGTCCAGATATTCTAAGCAATTTACTAATACGTCAATGAAGCACTAAATCATATAGGCCAATTCCACTTCCATGTTCACATTGTAATTACTGTACTGTACAGATCAGACCGGTCATTTTTAGTTCCAACACTCAAGGTCCACAAAATATTGCTGATCTCTTTAACTGGGTTACAACCTTTTACACAGTAAGGTTATAGTACCTTACTGTGGTTATAGTATACTCATTTATACAGACTATTTTAGAACTACTGCTCCTTTGGTGTGAGTTAGTGTAAGCTGACATGCCAGGAAGAGATAATATTCTAAATAGAAGAGGTTTGAGTTCTTGGTATATTTAGAAGATAATTCCATGCCATAAAAGTTAATGATGTTCTAATTAGTACATTGAAGACAGACAATCACTAAATAAATCATTCTCATTAAATATAACCTGGGTACTCCACTAATAATAGTAAAAATGAAAGAAGCCTTCAAAGGTATCGCTACTAAACTTTAATCATATCCTTTACGAAAATCAACAGAAATTCCATGAAAAATGTAATATATTGACATGGTTTTATGGCGAAGGAGCATTAAATACATGTAATTACATAAATATACAAAATATTTGTTGAGACACAGACTGACACTGCAATGTTTAAACGGGATTAACCAAAAGAACAGTATTTCATTAGATTATGGGAATTGCATTTGAAAGCTACTACTGTATGTTGTTTTTGTATTATTCAAATAAAACATTTAAATATATTAAAGTGTACAATTAATAAATTATTGCGATCTGTAAACTATAACATGTGTTATACTTTTTAAACATTTTAGTGATCCTGACACTACACATACAGTATAGGCGATCCCATTACTAAACAATGCATGGTAAGACAATCTTCTCACTGCTCCCTGCTGTGTTAACATGTTCTTAGTGTGGTGCCGATACAGATCTTTATTACCAGGGGTTGTCGTCACCTGGGTGGGCTGAAGGCAAAATCTGCCACGATTCTAGATAAGCATCAACTACTTGTCAAACGCAGTAGTAATTACTTAAATGTGGAAGGTAATTTAGGGTGAATTTAGGGATATGTAATTCACCAGATAGCTTCAACATTTCACGGCCAGCATAAATAAGTAAGAGAGAGATAGAGAGAGAGAAAGAGCAATAGCGCGTAACAGAGAATGAGGTAGACACTTCAGATTGGCCCAGTGGCTGAGCTCCGAAGGCAGAACAATAGAGAGCCTAAGTCACTTCCGCATTATGGGAGCTAAATTAAATAATAAATATGTATGGTGACGGTAAGAATCAAATTATTTTTAGATCCCGTTTGCTGTGTGACACGAAATAGACGTATGATGTCTGACTATTTAAAAGAAACATTTTAGAGTCAAGAAAGCCTTAGTTTGTTGTGCATTTGTTGAAGTATAAGACTGTGAGAATATGTAATCAGTAAGACTACAAACCCTGTGTCACGTAAGTGTTATGACGTTTGGTTTCTCCCTTGTTTTGGCAAAACACGTTATAGAGTAAGTAATAGTCATTTAATGGATGGCTGAGTTGTTCCATGTGAGGTATTGAGCATAGCAACTCCAACTCCAGGTATAAAACATTATCTAACACAGTATCTTAACAAGCACCATTGGACTAGAAAATAATAAACCTATTAGTCCACACTTCTGCATTACAACCTTCTAAACAAACTGTAATATAGTGGCTATGCTATCCATTCTAATTACAACAAGATTCCTGAAACACTTTATTTTACAGTCTAATCTATTTGCTTGGAATTCTCCAAGGAATAATACTGGTTCATACATAATGGTATGATCTGCATCAAATGGACGTGTTGAGTCAGCATGCCACTTCATACTACCCTTTACATTATAAATCAACTGCAAAATAAAGTGTCAGTTTAGCAACTTAGGTAAAAACCACATATTGAATACTTGACATTAAAGTCTCGTGCACATGAGCACTTAAAAGATATATACTTCTCCAACCTGTGATATACAAAAGCAAAATCCTTCGATATTTGTATATGAAAATGACTGCTATAGTAAGTGTGCTACGACACAATATAAATCACCTTTTGAGGTTAATTCTATACATAAAAAATAAAAGTTAAAAGTAATAAGTTATAAATTATTAAAAATACAATATATATTTTACAAGCTAACTCTCATTGTGATACCATGGTCCTGAATGTCTTCATAAGGTAAATAAGACCAACAACAGCTTTTATGATAAGTTATCAAAAAAAATTCACAGCTGTCAATGAAGAGTTTTGTCATTTTGGCATGTATCTTGTCATTGCATCTTTGACGATAAGTGCAACAAAAATAAATGTTTGTACAGGCACCAGATGGGCATAGGGAAGGAAGGGGGTTAAAGGTGAGAGAAGGGGCAATTCTGATTTATCTAGCTAAAACATCATCAAAAAGCCACCTGTTAGCTATGTGTAGCTTGTTTGGCTTGGTCATGCTATTACAACTTTATCGCTGAAACTCCTTATGGAGGAAAAAGTTAAAAAACTGTTTTGGGGGAAAAGGAAGGTGAAAAAAGGGAATAGAGTATTTTTACGAGCGTACCGAGCTCCATGGGTGTGTTCTCCAGTGGGGACTAGACGGGCATGACTGAGTATTGCACTGCTCACGATCCGGTGGCTTGTCCAGAATCTCGCAGCTCAGATCATTGAAGCGCTCGCCATTGGGACGTTGGCAGACCACGAGCCTGGTCCGTATCCCACCACCGCATGACTTGGTGCACTGTAGACAAACACACGAGGAGGATTGTGTGTTTCAGATCAGAGCTAGGCGACAATTAGCCGTGGTTCAGGAGAAAATGAGGATGCATTACATAAGTTCGACCCAAAAAAAGCAGAACTTCGACACACAATGGTGTCATATGTCATCACTACAACACTGACACTGGCATAGGGTACAGACTCAACAAGCTAAAGGCTATATAGTCTTTACAAACTAAAGCCATGACATTGCAATAAATGGTTGTTTATCGTTAAAGTGTGTGTTCGGAGGCGTAGGAGATGTGAAATTTATTGCAGACTATGGGGTATATTTCCACAGTAACCTAACCACCCTTGGGGGCTGTCCCGAACAAATCTGCAGGATGACCCAGAGAGTAGGCTAGCCGAAAATTAAATCTGATTGAACATAGAATGCAACTTCTTCTCTGATTCTTCCTTCTAAATTATTTCATGTTGCTACATTTGCTTCATTGTCCCGATTACATACAGTATGACAATTCAATTTAAATGTGTTAATTCCACTGTTAGCAGATTTAGATTTGTAGAATTCTGTCTACAGGCTGCTCCTCCATTCTGCAAACATCCTCTTAGAATTACGATTGTATTCTCGTAGCCTAAGTTACAACTTTATACTCATACAGTTATGACTTTATTCTGGAAATATTAGGAAAACAAATTTCAACAATGGCCCTTCTACGCAGTCGTAAGAAACAATAGGGTATCAACAGAAAAAAAGCACGTTGGAATCTGTCTCAGTTCCTATGTCACAACGGTGACTTGTTCAAATAACCAACCATCTAGAAATGTCCGCCAGCCCGCCCATATGTGCTGTCTACACAGTTTACACAGAGACACATTCTCCCCTCCCACGCCTTTTCCCTAAATTATAACTAGGTTTGCAGGCCAATCAGCAGTCGGTGGCTCATGCCGTGCATATGTCCAGACATCCCAACTCTCCCGGAAGTTCCCGAGACTCCCGCATTTTAATAGCGGCTCCCTGACGCCCGCAAATTGTATATAATGTCCCGGAAAAGCAAACTAGAGCGGTCTGCGAGGGAGAGAGAGCACATGTCTGTTTTACATAGCCTAACTATTCCCCTACAAATATTACTGACCTGACTTTATATATTACTGAATATACAAATATTACTGACCTGACTTTGTATATTACTGAATATACAAATATTACTGACCTGACTTTGTATATTACTGAATATACAAATATTACTGACCTCCTCATATATGAGAAGTCTGCTCAGTCTCCTTTTACTTTTCACACTTTTGTATCTTATATTTCTAACTTGTATGCTCCTGTCTTAGTCATATGTTTTATTTGTACTGCAAGATGTTCATGAGAGTCTTGAAAGGCGTCCTCAAACAAAATATATTATTATTATTATTATTATTATTATTATTATTATTATTATTATTATTATTATTATTATTATGTCTAAAATCAAGCTAAGGATGTGTAAACTTTAGCTAATCAAAAATCGAATAGCAACAAGCCAGTATAATGGTTACAACCAGGGCAGTGAACCCCCACATCCTCTTACCTCTCCCCAGCTCCCGTAGATCCACTGCGGACAAGGCCCGGACTCACAGGAGCGCTGTTCCGCTGGCTGAGCTCGCTCTTCGCAGTTGTGCACGGAGTAGCCGTTCTCATCCTGGCACACCACCACACGTCGCTGGAAGCCTCCGGCGCACGTGCTGGAGCACTGTGATGTCATCAAGAGGGGACAGCACACCGTCAGATACAGTGGGTGACCCACACAAAACCATGGGTGCATGGGTGTGTTGAAATATGAATTGGAAGGGGGGGGGGGGGGCGGGTCGTTAGAAACAATATCAACAGAAAATAAAGCAAGTTGGTATAGTTTCTATAACCAACCAACCATATACAAATGTGGGCTACATCAGACCGCCCATATATTGTAGTACCGTGTACTACAGTATAGGTCTGCAAAGATGTACTGTATCACAAACATAGCTGTCAGGTTATGGCGCTGGATGTGCACACACAGACTACATGTCTCTTACATATGGCGCCAATTCACAGAACAATAAAAAAAGAGACATCTAAGAACTGTAGATTATAGCCTACAACGATTATATTTAACCGCATATCCTCCGGCTAAAGGAAGAAAGAGTCAACTCGCATAGCTTTCATAATTTCCCAGAAGTATTTTAAGCAGAAGTTATTTTGAGACAGAGATTATATCCACACTGCATTTGACATCCAAACAATACAGGGAACACAAATGGGAACAGAATCTGCCTTCTAGGTTAGGTTACTCTGCTCTGCAACATTACATCACAGGATATTAGCCACGTTACACAGAACGAGAGCGCAATAATACAAGACACAAGTCTCTCGAGAAACTCCTTCCTGAGTCTGACTTCAAAAAGCCACTATATAGTCTCTGATAATAATAGGAGAACACGCATGATATGATATATTGGATCCTTATTTAAATTATTTAAAGGATATGAAACCTAATGGCGTTAGAAACCGAGATATAACAGTGGTTCTGCCTGATGAAGTCTTGCATTTGATTCTAAATAGAGCTAGATGAAGGATGAAGCAATTGTAAACTTCTGCACCAACAGTGTCAAAATGAACCCGATGTCTACACCCCCTAGAATGCAAAGACTGTAAACAATCACCAACCAAGCGTGTCCAGACCCTATATTCACAAAGTGACTTGTTGTGTCTGGTTACACTAGGCTAAACCTGAGCCTGAATGACCAGCGGGGTTGTACATCTCGGATTCCCCCAAAACGAGCCTGTAAATGCCCAGCAGATGGCGAGCAGCCTCCCTCACCGCTCCCCAAGGTCCAGTCCTCCACTGGTGGGCTGGATGGGGCAGGATGTTCCCGGCGTCTGCGTTGGCCGGGGAAGATGGCGGTCGGGATTCGCTGGAGCGGCTCGGGCACTGGGACATGGCGCAGTCCTGCTCCGTGGCAGGACGGTCGTCGGGGTCGCACTCACTGGCATTCGCTTCATGCTCGTTGAAGTCGACACACAGAATCTGTCGTGTAGACTTCCCGTGGCCACAGGACACTGAGCACTAGCAGCGCACGCACACATACACGCACACACGCACACACACACGCACACACACACACACACAAAAGGAGACACATCAACACTGCTCTTGTAGTTGGGGGTCTACCTCCCCTTAAACGTGTACAACATGTAATGTGGGCCAAATCATTAGAACACTGCTGGTTCAGATAGATACAGTACAGATGTACATATTGAGCTCACATAATGGAGATAGGCCATTAGACACACACTGCACACACATTGCACAGCCTTAGATTACACTGGCCAGAACACACTGTCTAAAAAGTAATGTGACTCCATAAGCTATCGATAAGGAAGGATCTACAGTAAATACATTGTTGTATTATGTGCAGCAGGTCATTGCAGTCCATGCCCATGCTGGAAACGTGTGTGTGTGTCTGTGTGTGTGTGTGTGTGTGTGAGTCTGTATTTGTTTTCAAGTAACTAAATGTAGCTGACCTTGGTTTCTTTGAAACCTATGTGGCCTTGAGATGAACTACTTCCTGTTTCCTGCCTGGGGGTCAACAACTGTCTTTGGCACCATGGTGTGAGGGCCTGCATGTGTGCATGTTGAGTGTGTGTGTGTGTGTGTGTGTGTGTGTGCGTGTGCGTGTGTGTGTGTGTGCGTGCACAATGACTAGCTGTAGTCTGGCAGTACTACAGTATATCACCAGCACTCTGGTGGATTAAAAACATCTGCAAACTAGGCTGGAAGCCTTCTCACCCCCCCCCTTTCTCTTTCTCTCTCCCTCTCTCCCTCTCACCCTCCCTCTCTCTCCCTCTAGCCCCCCCCCCATCTCTCCCTCTCTCTCCCTCTCTCCCTCTGTATCCCACCCTCCCTCTCTCTCCCTCTAGCCTCTCCCTCCCTCTCTCTCTCTCATTCCTTTCCCCACTACTAGCCTCATTTCACCCTCTAAAACACCCCCCTCCCATCCCCACAGATACGCCCACAAGGGCCGCAACTCATAGAGTCATGGTGTGTGTGAGCGTTGACGTAAGGTAAAGAACAACGCAGATTGATAATCAGCAGGAGAAACACGCTTCCTCGCGGTGAAGCGTGGAACATCTGCACAGAAACAATCGCCACATCATGAACGTTAACCAGCATGGCTCAAAGTGTGGATAATTAGCTGCAGACCCAAGGGGGAAGAAATCACACATTCTGCAGGCAAATGCCTTGACTAATACTTTACACTCCCCTGAAACCACGTTTCAGCCAATATATATATATATATACACACACACACACACACAGTCTATATAGATACATATAAACACACACACAGTATACACACACACATCGTATGTAATAGCCCTTACCGTGGACCATTCTAGGACTTTCCACCGTCCACAGGCCATGACGGAGCACACCTCCCGTGCGGGGGGTCTCGGCAGGTGCGCACACGCCTCCTCCTCCGCCACGCCGCCCTGGTTGTCACGACAACTCACGTAGCGCATCCGAGTCCCTTTGCCACAGCTGGAGCTGCACTGTTACACAGAGGAGAGATGTTGGAAGGCGGCTGTGCAAAAGTGAAGTGGATGAATGTGCTTTCACAGGCATGACGGAAGAAAAGCACCAACCTGTGTCCAGGAGCCAAACCGCCACTGTGTTTTGTAACCCTGATGGGGGGGGACTTTAGTTCCTAGTGAAACAGGGTGGCTGCTGGGACATTGGGCCAACTCACAGTCCTGTGGAAGGAAGGATAATTGTTAGTGAGCTATAATACAATATCACACAAATAATAACTACAACAAAATACTGTACTGTAAACCGTATGCTTCTAGGGTGTCATTTAAGGGAAGCATGTACGCCTAGTAGCTTTTTTGGCAACGATGATTGTCAGTGATTGTGAATAACAACTCTGATTGAAATGGCTTTCAGGATACTGTATATTACCAGACCATCCTCATTTTGCAAACTCTACAATTTGTTCCGCTCTACAAATCAGTCTGGAAACTCTCCAGTCAATGTCAGACGTGATACAAGATGTTCCAGACGGTTATTAGAAAGAGAATGAACCATATTCAACTTTTGACGGTTTCACAAAGTTTAATGGTGATTTTCAAATACGTGCTAGCAGACAAATTGAGAAGGGGACTATTTTGATGTCGGCACCCACTGATTTGGCAGCGATTTTGCAGCCAACTGACAAAAAAGTTTAAAATGAGTCATCAGAGTTATGTACAAAGCACAGAGAATAGTAGAGGCGGAGCTTACAAATATGAAATAATGAATAATAAACTTGACCCAAAAATATGACAATCACTTTTGGCCACTAGAGGTCAGTCAAGTTCAAACCACTTAAAAGCTGCAAGTACTGTACGTACTATGGAATATGTCGCTTCTGATTAGTGCTTTCACCATCAGTCAAGGTGTTCAAAACATGAATGCATACGACTATTTAAATGACTACTGTTGTTTTAGAAGTCGCAAAATCTACTGGCAACAAAATCACCATGGCGGCAAAAGTGGCACCAGCTTCCTCTTGTGTACAGTCTTAGGGAAGACTGTACACCGAGCAAAGCAATTTCGGGGAACCTGACCACTGCTTCTCAATACTGGAAGTCAGTGCAGTCTGTTGTTAGCTTTAGAGCAATGTGTTCCTTGCCTTGGCGGTGTTAGTGTCACTAGCACAACCGCTTTGAGAGTGGCCATGTTTCCCATCAACCCTCCCCCACCTCGCTATAACAACGATAGCGGGGTCCGCCCTGGCAGTTCAAACTATGGATTGAGATTTTAAGACACTCAGCATAAAGGCCCGATCCCTGTCATAACATGTCATCCAGGGATCCAATGCCAATACTGGCGTGGTCTAAAAATCCTCCCCTAACACCACCCCTAGCCTTCGGTGACCTTTGACCTCCACCCAAAAATCGAATTGCACAAACTCATCAGGCGCCACATTCCAGACACTGCCACCCAGTGGAGGCAGGCGGGTACTCCGGCAGCTTAAACGCTGACACACCTTTAAATTTCACACGTGGAAAAGGTTCCCGCATGGTTAATGGGGAAACGTCAAATTAGCAACCCTTGGAACCCTTGTATGTATATTTATGTGTAGTCTGTGAATGTGTGAGAACACACACGTAGGCCCGTCACACGGCTCTAAAAGCCTCCCTATAATCTCTCACAATCTAACTCCAATTCCATGTGTGGGAATCATTTCCCCCCTACAGGTGAAGCCCTCGTAACCTCGCCCAACACCCCCTTCTCCCTACAGAGCGGCTGGTGGCCTACTTCATGGCTGGCTGGCTGGCTAGAATATCAGTGAGGCGTGGGGCGATTGCTTCAGGGTCACTGCTTTTGTGGGTATTTTGCTACGTGGGGGGGGGCCTCATCCTGGGCCTCCACGATAAACCCTTCCCCCCCCGCCCCCCATGCTGACCCACCCAATCCCCCATCCCATGTCTAGCTGGATACAGGGCTGTCCGTGTGCACATGACATGCACACACAGAAGCAGTTACACACAGTCAGACACGCACACACCCACTCGCCAACTTTAAGCTGAGCTTGGGTTCGGTGCGTGAATAGGAAGGAAGGGAGCCCCTATGTGAAACATCAGCAACTCCCTTTAGCATGGCTAACAAACAGCCATACGTTGTGTCGTAATTAGGCTTTTAAATGTGTCTACCCTGCTAAAAGATCCAGCATCCAGGCTGGTTCATACTGGTTAGTGCTGGTGTAGTGCTGGTCCAGGCTGGTTCATACTGGTTAGTGCTGGGGTAG
>JAODUK010007440.1:0-31490 GCA_027564635.1 Typhlichthys eigenmanni | reverse complement strand
TTTTATCAAATTATGATCATGATTTATGTTAGGCCAGCAGAGAAGGCCTTGCTGGCCCTGACGGCCCACCACTGCATCATGGAAGACATTTATTTTTTCTGGGATAAAGTGAATAGAATAGAATAGTATCCCCAAAGAAAAATGTATTGAAAAAATGTGTTTTACTGAGCAATGGCCCAGAAACCTTAATGGTATATTTGACCACTTCACGCTAATATTAGTTGCATGATTCTGAAAGACAAGCTCAACACTGCCCATAAGCACAGCTGGTTTGACTGACTGACTGATGAGCTTTCTGGCTGTTTTTGTGCCTGGGCTCAGTCACTGCTGAATGGATGAATGGAATGATTCACTGACGGCTTAAATAAAAGAGTGAAATGACTGACTGGCTGGCTATGGAGGGTGACAGTTGACACGTCTTTCACTCTCTGCATGTCCATCTACATTACGAGACCAGGGAGTGTTTAAGTAGTTCCTATCCTGGGGTCTGTCTCCGTGGCAATGTGGAGAGCAGCTGACAGAAGCGTAAAGCCTGACTTATCTGTTCCATTATTTCCATGGCGACTGGGGAAAACACTTTAAACCCAACTTGTTGCCATTTTCTGTTAGAGGTAGAGTTTGTAATCCTCTTGTAGAACTGTCACCCTCCTTTGATTGCTGATCAATGTTTCCATAATGTGATTAGTGTTTGTGAATGTATTCTCTTAAAGCAACATCACACACAAAATTAATTCCAATCTTCGATTGCAATGGCACTGTAAGTCTGCCACTACGCCCAACACAGTAATATGACATTGATGCCTAACACAGCAGGCACTAAAAACACAATCATGACATGCTATTTGTATGTAGAGCAGTCATGTAATTCACTAACTGTTTATGGTTTCTTTTCTTACATGTAA
Source organism: Typhlichthys eigenmanni (assembly GCA_027564635.1). Classification (NCBI taxonomy): domain Eukaryota; kingdom Metazoa; phylum Chordata; class Actinopteri; order Percopsiformes; family Amblyopsidae; genus Typhlichthys; species Typhlichthys eigenmanni. The sequence continues at coordinate 30,588 of JAODUK010007440.1, read as the reverse complement.
CATTTATTTTACCACGTTAGTCAATGAGATGTAGAATCTCTTTTAAAGGAGCTGTGTATTATTTGGCCACCTGCTCCAAACAATTATGGGGCCAGCATTTCACCAGAGGATTGTGGCATCCCGTGTCCACCCCTATTCTCCACCCTCCCACTCAGAACCTCTGCTCCACTGATCGCCTCTTTTTTCAATCCACTACTGGGTCCACACGCATGCAGTCTACAGAAGCCAAACTACTAAAATGATTATGCCTAGTGATAATATCAAGGCAATACGTACAATTCAACCATACTGTTGAAACTCAATTTAAGCCCATATAAAGACCATATTTATACCACGAAAACAGCCACAGCCAAACAATATCAACAACGCGAGATGGAACAGGTTTGGTTTGCAGGTTACAGACACTTTATATTGCACAACCAAGATCAATTTACCGGTAAGTATTCCCCGTTTGCATTTCACTAGAACAATTAGTTAGTTTAATTAACAGATTTCCTGAATCAGATGTTGTTCAGGCATCTAAAATACATGACAAATACAATAAATGACATGACGTCAAGACGGATACAGTATTTACTGACGTTCTCTTGATACTTTTTGTTGAGTTTTGAATGTTTTAAACTTACAAAACTACACATAGTACATTAACAACAGAGGCAGGGCCAAGATATTAGACTAAAGTGACAACTAAGTATGGTAATCAGTCCACTATAATAAAAGGGGAATGTTTCATTACTTTTTCAAACAGCAAAACCATTAAACAAAGAGAAACAAGAAGGACAAGAAGACACCATGAGCCAGAAATGTGCGTGTGGGTGGGCGTACATTAAACTAGGTGGGCAATAACAACTAGTCTAATACTGTAGGCCTATTGCAGTATATCTAGCCTAGTAGGCTGTTTGTGCAAGCAGGCTACAAGCCATAGGTTTAACGTAAGCATATTTATTCCACTACAATTTGTTTGTATTATGTCCTATGATGGGGCCTGTCTTAAGTTTAGTTACGGTAACTTGAAGGTGTCGTGCCCAAAAGTGACTGTCCGATAAAAAGTGATCACTCTATGAAAAAGTGAATTTTATTATTATATTCACACATTTTTAACTGGTAAAAATGAATTGATGTATTATAAACTAGACCACAGAATAAGCTAGGTGAAATACTATAAATTATACTTAATTAAAAAATATATTCATTTTTTATCTAGGCCTATATAAACCATCATGTAGTGGAGAGTATAGTTTCCAAATATAAATAAAGATATTTGACATAGCAAAGAAACGCATATAGGCCTACACATCGGAAATTATAGCCAATAATAATTTTATCCAGATAAAAGCAGCTTTTGGGCACGACACCTGTCGCCTGTTAACGCCAGACAGCTCTAATATTGTGGCAAGTGTTTATCTTAACATAAAAAAATAAAATACCAAACTGGTTGGGTGGACGATGGTTCTAATGAGGTGGCAGTCGCCCACCCGCGCAGCAACTCATCTGAAATCCACAGTTGGCCATCCAAGTACATCCATTGTTTCTACTAGTACAACTAGTACTACTAGTACAACTAGTACTACTAGTAGTACTACTAGTACTACTAGTACTACTGCATGCCTTTTTAATTTCTCCTTGGCGGTTTTGTACAAATGTCTTTGATTTCGCCATTGTTTTTGTTCTATTCTATTCTAATCTCAATCTTATAAATTCACTACATTCCATGCAACTTGAATTAATTAATTTGTATGTGTGCTTATGTTTGTGTGTGCTGTCAAGCATCTGCATGCAGTGTGTGGGCGTGCATGTGTGTGTGTGTGTGTGTGTGTGGGGGTGTGCTGTGAACAACAGAAGCTGAAGTGTGCTGGCCCTGTGTCTAACAAAGCAAGTGATGTGCTCGTTTAATTAATATAGAGGGTGAAGAGAGAAAGAAAAGAGTAGGATTGAGTCACCTCATTGGCTCCCAGAGGGGAGGAAGGAAACGAGTCCAAAAAGGAGTAAGAGAAACGTGGAAATGAATGGAGTAAAAGATGGAATAGACAGCCGTTTGTTGATTCACAAAAAATGGTCTGCGGTCAACCTTGCCACAAGGCAGTGAAGATGGGGGTATAGAGTTGGATGAGGGGTCGGAGAATGACAGATATATAACCCCCTGTGGCCGGGAACAGAGGTCAGGCACGGGTACTACACTATATAAATATATGTGTTGATACTGTCACACAGATTAAAAAATAAAATACACAATGTGCTTGAATTGTAGCTTGTACGTTGCACGTATATATACCGTACTGAGAAACACACACACACACACACACAAATACAGCACAGAAAACACAGAAAAGTGCTCTCTATAAATATACTCTATTTATGATTTATTCTCTCTGTGTGTGTGTGTGTGTGTGTGTGTGTGTGTGTGTGTGTGCGTGCATGTGTCTGTGTGTGTGTCTGTGTGTGTCTGTGTGCGCGCAGCCTGGAAATAAACTTAGAAACATAAACTGGCTCCATACAGCCAACATGACATATACTCCCTAAACCATCACATGTGACCTTCAACCTCAGTATTATCCCTCAATCTGTGGTCCTGTCTTAATCCCTCCCATGCCAAGCCCACATCTGAGACTTGACCGGGCTTCAATAGCTGCTATAGCGTTGGTGCTTCTGCATCCCAGACTGATGGACCTGACGTTCCCATTTGGGAGACAGAAACGCGACAGAATAGGCACATAGTAAAGTAAGAGAATGATTCACTAAATAATGCAGGATATTGGAACAACAATGTTACCTAACACTGGAAAGGTTAGAGCCCTTGTCATTCGGTGATGAATACATTTTACAAACACAAGTCCAATTGATTTACCCTTCCATGTGTTAATTACCTAAATATCTTGCGCATGAGAAAGAAATGTTGAGTACAACTGTTAATGAGTTATTACACTAACTGCACGATTCATTTGTGGAGTGTGACAGTCATTAAGATGAATTTAATATGACTTTTCAAGTGTTATTCTATGGAAGCCCCAGTGTTTTGCGCTACAGTATCTTGCCTGATTAGAAGTCATTACCATGGGGGCGTATACACCTGCTTGATTGACTCGCTGACTCCTCTGTTGTTTTGTTGCAGCTGTTAGAGCGGGACGACTGACGCCTTCTCTGTGATTGGTTCTTTTGAGTATATTCTGTTTGTTGTTGCAGCACTGTAGCTCCATCTTATGCCTCATCATCACCAAACACTTGTACAGGTTCCCAGGGACTTTAAAGGCTATACTGTAAACAAGACTGAATCTAAAATGTATTCAAAGAAAGACTCTCGGTGTCCACAACCTGGCTGTGAATAATAAAAATTTGCCATAAAATGTATTAACTTTTTATGTTGTGGCTGTTACAGTAAATGCCTACTTAATGTTTGAATACACTTAAAGAACTTTGAATGCACTTAAAGACCCCCCCCCCCACTATGACTCTATGAACCACATCTATTTAGGTCATACTGTAGGGTTTGAGACCCACTGGTATTCACAGATACTGTAGATAGATACAGGGTATTTCTAAACAATATAAACACTGGTAAATTCTATACAGCATACAATTATGTCTGTGTCTCATGCACAGATACTGCACTGTTCTACCCCAACAGGTAGGGCTTGGAATATGTCATTTAAGTTGCAACAAAAACACACAACAACTCCAACACCATCGCTATGACAACAAACCTATTCTGTTTAGAGCAGAAGGATCACAGTGTTGCTGTATGTGCTTGGTACTAGCATACCCTAAGATGCTACAGACACCATACGTCTATGGTGCGGTAAGTGGAGAACGGGGAACAGCACTTACGCTAGCCGGGTACAGCAGGTTTCTCCCTCCACATCGCCCCCTGGAGCATTGTCTGTGTTGACAGATTCATTCTCACTGGCCGGCATACTCACTGAGAGACAGGGAGGTAAAGAATGGACAAAAGAGAAAGGGAGTGTCAATGAATATCCAGTAGAGGGCAATAGTGAGTATAGCCTCATTAGCCATTGGACTTCTTCTCATTCTTATTCTGGTAACCATGCCAACTGAGCTCCATAACCCAATATTTCGCATTTCTGCTTCTCAGGTTACAGTTCAACATACACATTTGTTTTTTATTTTGGTGTAGGACATTAGGCACCTCCACTGGCTATGTACCTTAATAACTGTGAATATATACACACAGCAATATTGACAAGCTTGGGATGTTATAGGGAAACTTTACAGTAAAGTTGAAAGACAGAACCTATAATGAACGAGATGAGGAGCGAGGGAAATTAAAGGAAGTAGGTTAGGGTTAGGGAATGCAGAAAGTAAAATTGGCGAAAGTGAACTAAATTAAGAGCTAATGTTGATAGAAGGGACAAGGCTGAGGAAATAGGCAGAAGAAAGACAGATCTAGTGATAGTGAGAGGCTAAAGTCATGAATGACTGGATGTAAAGATTGAGGGACAGATAGATGCTGAGAGAGAGAGAGAGAGAGAGAGAGAGAGAGAGAGACAGGAATATAGTTGAGATTGCCTATAAGAGAAATGAGAGAAGTGTTCTGAAGTGATACATGGATTGCAGTTTATTGCTTCTGTCAGTCTGTAGGCCTTGGGGAGTGAGATATGCCGCCTTCACTACCATCGCTACTCTCTCAGGATCCTCCAGGGCAAGTGAGTCAGATACTGTATTAAAGTAACTAAAATATGCATTTAAACTGGACTGCTTCTAGCAATAAAAAGAGTATACATTTAATTTGAGACAAAATCCTACTACTAGGTAGTAGCGTAGCGTACCCTACACTACAAGGATAATGGAAAAGGAAGCAGTTAGCAAATCTGTATTGAATTTAGGCTCTAACATGTATCAAATAATTCAGTAAGCATGAGAATTACAGTAATGAAGCCTAAACATTTTAATTCAAGTAAACGTAACCCTAAACAATGCTGATAGAAGTGTGTGGCATGCAACACAAGCAGTAGAAGAAATCAACCAGCCATGCATCATTCCCAGCTCATCAATGTATCTGGTTTAGAATTAATCACATTATGAAATGGAAAAGAACTTCCACTTAATCACAATAAGATCAGTTCATAATATTCTAAAATGTTGAAGGGCAAAACTGTAAGAAATATTGGTTAATTGATGCGTCTGAATATCAAATGTAAATATAATATAATATAAATTAATATCACTAGCATGATTTGAGGTTACCAACAGTAGAAACTCTGTGAAGGCCCCTCTACTCAGAACACATTCCTGAACCTTGTAGGCACTTGCTACGTGCTAGAGTAGCTAGCTTTGCTAAGAGCACTTAAGAGTCCGGTGGTGTCTCTCCCAGGGCTAAAGCCTTTTAAATATACAAGCAGCCCTTCTGGAGCTTTGAACTAGTTTAATACCTATTGTTAGAGCAGATCCCAAAGACCTGAGACAGAGAGACAAGGGAAAGACATAGAGATGGCAGCAAGGCTTGAGTGAGAGAGTGAGAACGACTGTTCTAAGTCGGAAGAAGAGATGTAATACATAATTTCTTCTGGTGTCAGTCCACACAGTGCAGGACCTCTTCTGGAGCAGTGAAGAAACACTAAACTCTGACACTGATGCTAAAAATAATGACCTGGAACCATAATGTAGTGGCTGTATCAGATGCACTCACAGTTTTCTTGACTTGTCATGTAGTCAAATATCAATAGGAAATGAACACATTTGTCAAATGAGTTTCTTTGAAGACCTATAAATGTATCTTGTGTACTTAGCATGGGCACTAATCAGCTCTAGAGCCATGCACATGAACTATATCATGAACTATAACATATCATACTGTGTGTACCATATACTCCAATAAAAGCCACCAATTTTCTGAATATATATATATAAAAAATAACATGCCATAATTTCCATCAGTCAAATCCACATCCAGTAATTAGAGAAGCTACAGAACCCCAAATTACCAAGTACAAACATGAACTGTTCTGCCACCCCTTGTTTTAATATTCAGAACATGAAGTACCTCATGCACTCCTGTCATCATTCTGAATATTAATGTGATAACGTGACATTTCAAATATTTGTCTAATTTATTTTTACCAGGTATTTGCCAGACAGAATTAAAAAAGGACCCTAAATTGTAAACTATACTGTCTAAAAAATGAATTAGCAATGCTGGCATGAGGCTAGCTAACATGATAGCCTCCCAACTCATGCTGTCAATGCTAACACTGCTACAGTGTTTCTAAAGGGATAGTTTATGATTGAAATAACATTTAAACACATTTTTAAAAACTCCTGTATAGGTATATTAATATGTTACCTGAGTCAAATTAAAACCTAAGAAATGTGTTGTTTTGAGAAGAACTAGCCTACATTTAGCAGAATTTGAATAACAGTCTTTTCTGTTGAAACACGCATTTGGACAAAGTATGCACACACTTCATGCATGACTTCTTACTGTTCTGCAGTAGCCAGTGGACAATGATAAACACTGCCCCCTAATGTAAACAAGGGTCAGTGCTGGACATAGTTTCCATCACAATGAGGCATGAAAACACTATAAATGTCACGCTATCGCCTTCTATAAGTTAACTAGCGTGCAAAGGAACATACGGTAACAAAGGGAAGACCGCACCATCACAGATACTTTTAGGTTGATGTAATGCCATCATTAGCAACCAGGACAAACAGCAGGCTAATGCTACAGTATGTTACATTTGTTACTCATGGTGACTTTGGCCTCTCCTCTGTCTTTTTATGAGCTGGGATCGTTTCCCTTCCTCAGAACCCACAAAGGATATCAACGGCTGTGTCTCAATACACCAATGCAGTTTCTTTTAGCCCATGCTCTTATAACAATAATATAAATACAATAAATAGCAGATCCTATAAGGGTTATTACCACATTTTCCTCATAAGGTTCAACAGTCGTGATGACAATACAAGGTGGGCAAACGCTATTGGAAGACAGCCGCTGTCCCATTTCTACTCAAAGCTCTGGAGTAGAGAAGGGCTCACTCTAGTGCATTAGAGAAGGCAACGAGAACTAGGAAGGCCGGAGGGAACAGTCCGCATCTAATGGAACATGCAGACAGAAGCACACGCCTTACAAAGGAAGGCAGCGTTTTTCTTCACGGCTCCGCGGAGGAACGGAAAACGCCGGCTCTTACCTGGGGACAGAGAGCACTGCTAAGCATAGCGCGCACACGCGCACGCACACACACACACACACGCTCGCATGCTCACGCACACACACACACCCACGCTCACACACACACACACACACACACGCTCGTGCGCAAGCGTATCGTATATAATTTGTTATTTTATGTTGTCATGACAACACTTGCCGGACAAACCTTTATGAATGCATCAGCAACTGCAGCATTGGACCACAAACCTTCAACGTCACACGAAGCCTAATCAAGTAGTTATCGCAAGCAAACACCTTTGGTTTGGTCTAGTTCCTTCAAAGGTAGAGTAAAGTCAGCTAGCTAGTAAGCTAATTGTAAGATAATACACTTTTTGTCAAAATCACAAAATATCTCCTGACATTTCGCTAGCTTACCGTTCTCTGTGCGTATTGAAAATATGATCAGATACTTCTACACAGCCCTGGCACTGTAAATAGGAACATAAACAAAGTGGCGAACACCGCTAACATCAACAAAACCGCATTGCTTCACAATGCATTTCAATGTATGGGCCGGCACTGCGGTAGGGATATTGTTTTGATTTGAGCTCCAAGTTAGCAAGCGCTTTCGAGAACGACTAACCTAACCCTGCATTTAACGCTTAAGCTCAACAGGCCTATTTACACAGCCAAGCCAATGCAAGACGCTTTCAGCATCGCAAAATCCACCGTGTTGAAAACATACACCAGAATACATTTACAGGAGCGAAACACAACATGGACGACACCTGGAGGTTGAAAGTGATGCACACAGATACACACACAAACACGACGCACATACAAGGCCCACTGCGAGCACATAGGCAGACATACCGTCATGTGAGTCAGAAGAGTTTCTCAACCAGGCTAGCATACTGCTCTTCTTACCGAGCTGGGCTGAAGAGATTCGTCCTACCACCGACGGGAAGAGCGGGACGCCAACACGACATGCGATGAGAGGACACACGGACAGACACGCACACGCACGCGCACGCACACACACACACACACACACGACAAACGCATATGAAGTGATATGAGACGAACATGGGTATAACATTCTATCAGACACATTTTACAGGACACACAAGCTGATAATGGACACACAAGAATTAACGAAAAACACACAAACACACACTGTGTACACACACATATTATAATATAAGACAATATGTGCGTTGTTAATGTATTTATGAATGCATGTGAAAATGGATGGATGTATTGAATAGGAGAAACCTTAGTGTGTGTGTGTGTGTGTGTGCGTGTGTGTGTGTGTGTGGCGCTGGACATTCATTACGTGAAAGGCAATGTTTTTTATCTCTATTGTCCTCTACAGAATATATATTTCTCTTCTCTGTTTTTCAACGTTTATCTTATCATCCCCCTTGATTTAAGTCTCAGCTTTCCACAAGTAAGCATGTGGGCGTCTGTGTGTGTGTGTCTGTGTGTCTGTGTGTCGTCCTAGGGCAGAGAGGACAAACGATCCTCGTTCATCTTCTCAGAGGAGGACCCACCCATCAGGTTGTAGAGATGGAGGGTGTGGAAGTGTTTTTATTTTCTACCCTTGTGCACATGGAAGCATGATCGATTTGACTAATGAACAAAGATCTCAATCATTTCTGTCCACTGGTCCAAGACTGATGAGGTATGTGTCTGTACTCAATAAAGGGAATTGATTAATGATGTTTACCTACATGTGTCGGATTTCATGTAGACATTCTCTTTGGTAGCTTGCTTAGAATTGTATTTCATTATTATGTATTTACTTGTTCTTTAATTATTTATTGTCTCATTCTCAAAATAAAGCAGTCAGGATTTTGTGCGTGGGCCACAATGCTTAACGACTGTACAATATCTGCCTAATAGTGTTACATATACTGTACTGTATGTACAGACATACACATAAACACACACAAATGCAGAGACACATGGAGCCTGCATGTTCCTGGCTACTGTCCACTATTCATACGGTCCACTGCCAACAATTACTTTACAGTAAGTTACTGGTTCAGTATATTTGTTGTTACTTCAACTGTAGAGTTAGCATACCTAGATGAGTCGAATATTCGTGGCGAGCGTGTTTGCGTTGAACTTGATATTTTTACGTTTTGTGTAAAACATTCTAAATGTATTTTATTTAAACTGCAACCCTTCGCCCTGCATCAATGTGTGTTCACCAAGAAATACCTACTCAAAACATTTACTTGTGTTCGAAAATGTTTGCGGAAAATAAAGGTGCCATTGCGAGACTGTGGTACAGTATATTTGTGTGTGTGTGTGCCTGGAAGCTATGTACTGTAGTCTGACACATTATAATAACATCTCAACATGTTTTAGCCCATGGGGATTCTGAACCAGTGCAAACAACACACACACAGGTGCTATTAGCAACCAGTCAGGGACTCAGTTACACAACATGAGTCACGCAGGAAGTCAAATGCAGTATTCACAGCAAGCGTGTTCCGTAAACCACCTAGCTACAAGCAGGTTACCATGTTGGTTAGCCAAACAGCTAGTTAGCGAGAGACTGACCTGTCCTCATAATGGGCCTGCTAACTCATAACGCATGCACCCACGCACGCACGCACGCACACACACAAAAATGAACGGTAAACTCACGGTTTCTAGGTTTGTCATCGTCGAGCCCTTCCTCTTCATTCTCTGGGTCAATGTCTTCAGCCTGAGTAATCCAGTCCAAATAGCCCTACGCACACGCACGCACACACACACACACACACACACACACACACACACACACACACACACACACACAGGGTAAAACAGAGCTTCAATAACGCATCATGACAAGAAAGACACACACACACACAGGCAAGCACACAAACACACACACACACACACACACACAGGCACGTGCACACCCGTGCACACAGAGCCCTACTTTGAGGTCCTCCTCCAGTTGTTGCTTCTCTCTGAGCTTCTGGAAGTCTCCACGGGCCTTGGCCTTCTCTCGCTCCTTAGAGAACTCTCTGGAAGGCAGAGATAGAGGGATGGTGGGGATGGTGGGGGAGGAGACAGAGAGGAGACAGAAGACCTGAAAATCTCCCCTGAAGGTGGCCAACGCAGGAAGACACCGCACTTGCTATGTTAGCGCGCTAACATCATTAGTAATACAGGACCATCATTAGCGCTAATATCGCTTCGCATCGCACTAATGCGCTGTCCGTTCGCATCACGCTCACAGACAACATGTTTTTGCATTATGGGAACATGCTGTTATACTGTGGGCCTATGGAAAGCCCATTCGTAAGGGAGAAATGGAAAGACCTGCCAAGAGACAACATAGTGTAGAAAGAAGAATGTTATTAAGCAAATCTATAAAGAGGAAAGAAATGCACACAGGAGGACTCAGGGGGTCCCAACCCACACTTTAAAACCACTGGCCTTGAGCTAAAATGCCATACAACTGACAGAGGTGAGGCGAAACAATTCCATTCATAAAATGACGTACATAATAGTTTTTGTTCTTACCACTAAGCAATGGTGTAAACAGTGACACAGCCAATCATTTAGCAGGTTTGAAAATACATAGGCAGCCCTGTATGAAATGTTTTGTCTTTGAATGTGTATCGCGTCAATCCTCTGGCATGCTAGGAGAACAGGGAATACTAGATGATGAAATATAGTGAAATTACATCCAGGTGTCTCTTTCGGGGAAAGATAATTAAGGAAATTGGTTAAAAACTATTGCTTTACTGTAATGGCAAATTAATTTAAGAAATATTTACAGCATGAGACCCTCCTGGACTAAGCATTTAAGCGAGAATAAGCAGATATAATAGACAACCTTTGGGGTCAGCTGTGGTTCAGAAGATGGTCTGTGAACATGCCCTTAAAAACCTATGTAACTATTGTAATGATTACAGTATGCTTACAGGGAATATACATTCTAAAGAGCTGACATCCATAACTGTACCACAGAGAAAGATCTCCAAATAACAGCTTTATAGAGCAAATTCCCATAACCATCCATTTTTACATTCGCTCTATTGGTTGGGTCAATTCTTGTGACAGCTACATTACAATATAAGCCTCCCTGGTTAGTGGGTATCACGCACACACACGCTCAAACACACGCACACAATACACACAGATCAATATGCATCAAGACAAGCAGCTATTGTCCCACTAGTCAGCACATTACAGTACTAAGGGAACCAATCCAATTGATTTGTGTGTGCGTGTGCATGTGTGTGTTTGTGTGTGTGTGTGTGTGTGTGTGTGTGCGTGAGCGTGTACAAGTGCGTGTGTGTGCATGTGTGTGTTTGTGTTTGTGTGTGCGTGTGTGTGAGAGAGTGAGAGTGTAGTTGCAGCTAAACATTTAGCTTAACCCTCTCTCTGTCTCTGTACTGTATCTATCTTTCTAATATTCTTCATTCTGTTTAAAGCACACTTTTTATATCGTCAGTCATGTACAATGAATCATTCTGTCTCAATACCTTTTATTTCCCACAGTCGTATTCCTAGCTGATTTCTGTCCTATATTGTATATCAAAATCACTTCTATCTCTCTCTCTCACTCTCTCTCTCTCTCTCTCTCTCTCTCTCTCTATCTACACACACACACACACACACACACACACACACTCAGAAGGCCTTGCCAGTGGATATTAAATCAAACCCTGAGACCCTGACTGGAACACTCCAAGCCCATCTTTCTCTCTGTTAGTGTATACTCATTAGTTATAATGCCAACCCCATACCCACCCACACACACACACAAGACAACCAGTTGGTAAAAGGTCAGGCTTTGTAAGTCGGCTGACAGCATCGTTACTCAGTGGTCAGACAAAAGATCCAGCCAGCCAGACCTCCCTGTTTATTGGCTCAGACAGGCCTGGGCAATTCTTGTTACGCGACTACAAAAGTGGACAAATATTGCATTAATCTGTTACTAGTCTGTTACTATTACTTAATCTGTTACTAACGTGGCTTGCTGCAGTCATGAAAACCTATTTAGGCACGCACATACAGTACGCAATCGAAATTGTGTGTAACGTGACTGTTTGATGTGTGTAGTCTGTGTGTTTACAAGAAACACATGGGACAGTAATCTTAGCATTATATATACTGTACGTTTTCCCATTCTTTATGAAGGTGAAAGGCATTTAGCCACCTGACCCAAACAATAGAGTGTTTTTCACTCTAAGTAGCGAGTGCTTGTGTACTGTACATAAAATATATTGTATTGTTCCGCTGTGCATGGTGGGAGATCATATTGTCCCTGAGCTTGTGTCAATACATAGTGTGCAGCTATATTGACTGTGAATGTGTGACAAGCTGTGTCAAGCAACAGCATGCTCTGAGTAAAAAAAAACTAACGTGTAGAATGTCATTTATACCAGTGGGTCCTCGCTGGTTGGGATTCCTGCTGGTATCCAGAGTGATTTCTGGTTTACTGTACAGTTGTCCTCTATTCAAGGACATACTCCTTGAATAGAGGAGACTCCTGCATGGTTACCCACTGAATGAATGATCTACCTGGTCGTGAGTAGCATTAGCCTATCCTCATTAGAAGATGGCAAATAAACACTAACCGAATTATGTGAGAAGCCCTGGTCTACACAGTGTTGCCCTATTGTATCACCTCAACTCAGTTCAGTGGAGCAAGGATTACCATTAGCGATAGCCAGAGAACAGGCAAAGTATTTAAAGCTGCACTATGCAAGATACTGTAAGAAACTTTTGTTTGAAATGTGCTTCAAAATACACATTCATGTAGGCCAGCTGACTCAGGCTACTGTGAGCTAGCGTCAGTCACCTGACGGAACAGTGTGGAGATGAATTCAAGTTTCTCAACAGGTCTCACCTGTCTAACCAATCACAGCAACAGCTGAAGAGGGAAAGGAGGTACTTTAGCTCCTGGCTGTCAATCAAGGGTTTTTGTGTTCATGAGAATGCAAGCAGGGTTTGTTGGGAGGTGTTGCTAGTGCTATCTTAACTTCTTATATCTTGCATACTGTAGCTTTAATTGAAGCAGGTTGTGACAGAACATTAATTGAAGAAAGACAGTGACTCGCACAGTGGCGTCTGTTATCAACGCACCATAAACGCTAACCTATAGTGTATCATTCAAATCTCGACACACAGAACGCGATGTCGCCATGAGAGAGGAGTTAGTTGTTAGTGACCTCTGACCCTCCCTTACCCGCTCAGCACCCCCAGAACCAAGTTTAGCACAAAGAAGGATCCGATGATGATTAATGTGACAAAATAGACCCAGGGCCAGCTGTTCCCAACCGCATCATTCACCTGGAGGTGGAGGGGGGGATTTGAGAAGAGGAGGGCAATGTTGGGGGTGTGTGGGCGTAGGGAGGGAAGGGGGTGGACGTGGTATAGATTAGTTTAGGTTCACACTGATCCACAGGTGTTTGACCGCTGGACGTTGTGCGTTCATTCTCAGGCTATACTGTACAGTACAGCGTGCCTCAATAAACCAGATGCGTGTTCTAATCAGCTCAAAGCACGCTGGAACGCTGGCAACACTAAGAAACCTGTGGTGCTGTTTGGTTGATGGGTGTGAAGAGGCTGTACTGTATGAAGAAAAAAATAAAACCACACACATCTTCTCTGAGAAGTAGGTTATTTTGATGGACACACTGCAACAAGACTCCCTATGAGGTTTAGAGGCAGACAAATTATGTTTGCCATCACATAGCCCACGATTACCATGATTATATGATATTCAGTCGCGGCAGAAGTACGTGGTGAAAGCTTATACTGTATCTTAACAATTCAGTCCGTGTTTTATTCAGTAATTCCACAATTTTTACCTCTAAATTCAGGTCTGTCCATGTAACCTTTCCTACCCCGGTTGTGTCAGGGTTTTTAACACGTTCTACCTATACACGGATGACCAGAGGGGTGAATTATTTATACCCCGGCGTGTCCCTACAGGCTGGGTGGTGCTTGTACTAAAACAGCGTGACTTGGCAAAGAAGGGTAGAAATACAGCAGCCAGCCCACCCACTGGAGCGGCATTTATGGGCACACATACACACATTACTAAATATTTAAATTGCATGGAATCTTTTATTAATAGCACGGTCCAGGGAGTCTGTCTGGCAGCTCCAGTGGACTTGCTCAGTGATCGACACCCAGACACATGACGGGGAGATGCAGAGATCTGTGTCAGCGTGGAGGCTTGTGGTACTTAAACAGTGCTGATGTTTATCCGTCAGGGTACCTCTGAACTTAAATTGAGGAGCAACCCTTTAACACGTACTCAACAACGGAAGATGGAGCGAGCGCGTGTGTCCACAGGCCAATCACAGATCAGCACTACCAGATAATAGTGATAATAGCAAGGGCAAGGGAGTCTTGTGGCAAGTCCTATCTTTACACAATATCAAACCATATTACATTTAATACACAACACTAACACACACACACACACACACGCACGCACACTACCGCAGCACCGCTCTTACCCGCTCAACACCCCCAGAACCAGATTGAGTACGAAAAAGGAGCCGAAGATGACAAGCGATACAAAATAGACCCATGGCAGCTCATAGCCCATAGCGTCCTGCATCTGAGACACAGACAGAGAGAGAACAGAGCATGGCAGTTTAGAGACAGCAGGAAACAGGGGAGAAACGGGCGACAAATAGGAGAGAAACCAGATAGAAATTGCAGATAGACAGAGTGAACTGAGTGAAATGAGAGAGCGCGACAGGTCAGGTCAGGAAGGGACAGAGATCTGAGAAATGATGGCGGAAGAAAAGGAACGCAAAGCTGGGGAAGAGGATTTTAAATGGATAATGCAGCAAAACGAGATGTTAAAACGAGTTGAAGACACTCAAGCTAGTTACTGTGTGTGTGTATGTGTGTGGCTGCATGTTCATGATTGCTATTGCTATCACCTTGTGCTCACTAACAGCTTTTTATGGAGGCTGTTCTCATGCTACAGTAGTTACAGTAGAAAACGAATGCAAGATGTCATTCATCTGTTTTTCTATGTAAAATAAAGTCAAAGTCAACCAACCAAATGAAGCATGTAAACTAAATCTCTAAATACACCTTTTCCCCAACAATTTGTAAATATCACGGTTGATAAATGGTTCTAAATATTATTATGAAGGCAATCAGCTTTATCAGCATTGAAGCATCACTTAGGGAAACTGATATGATTGTGATTGTATCTGTGTGTGTGTGTGTTTGTGTATGGGATGAAAGCATTGCAGATGGGGTGTAGAGCTAGTAAGCAGTGTTCTTAATGAGCACACACGCACATACACAGACGCACACATTCACACAGACAAATTTGAACTTTATTAAAACAAATGTTACATTGACAGTGAAGTTCAACATCTCCATCTTCCCAAAAAACAATGTACTGTAATTATTGGGCAATGATCTCGTGCACAAATTAATGTAATATATTCATCAATACATTCATTCATTCCCTATAATTATTTTTGTTGTAGTATTCAACAAGTAGAATCGTATGCATATCCTCTTCAAGTAACTGAGATGAAAAGTGGCGATTCATTATGCTCTAGAAGATTGTGCCACATGAGTGCTTTTCAGGGGTGAAACAGATTGTCATTCTAATGTTTAATCACACCAGAGCATTGCAGCAGAATTCATATGCTGCCTTTCTGTATCTTTAGAATGCTGGGGATCTTGACAGGGTGATAATAAAGGTATACTAAGTGACAAACAAAAGCCCTTCCCAATATTAGGGTATGGCAAAAGAAGCCACACTAAAAGTTAGTGTTAGTACAGTAAATGCAAAGTAAATTGGGTATTTTGAAACACAAAAAAACTCCTATGGGTCAAATGTAGGTTAGATAGAGATGGGAATCTTAATATAACTACAGTAGGACACGGGCTGTAGAATTACAAAACTGATTCTGCTTTTCTTTATTCAGTGAATACAAACTGTACTGTATGTATTGGGTATTTATGAAACAGAAAACTACTGCTGCTTTGGGCCATTTTCTAAAGAAATGCTATAATAAATACTATAGTGTAGTGTGCATGATATTTTCATATACGTACTGTATTGCATATGTGGAGAGCAGAATCAGGATTCCGCACACGTTCTGATTGAATCTGTGCCCTCATTTACACAGCGTACTGGCTACATCGATTTGACCCAAGATAGGAGCTTGTGAGGCTAGCGCACACAGGGTCAGTGTGTTTGTGTGTCTTTACAACAGACAAACGTGTGTGCACCTGCCAGAACGTGTGTGGGTTTATGTATCTTCTCCCAAAGGCATTCATGTGGCACGAGTGCATGAACACAAGCCCAGAAATATCACCTCCCACACATGTAATACCAATTCACTCTAATGTTGTGTGTTGGCTGCTGCAGAAGAAGCCTGCCCGATACCCAACACACACACACGCACACACACGCACACACGTTCATTGTGGTGTCCGACTCACCCAGTAGAGGACGTCCGTCCATCCTTCCATGGTGATGCACTGGAACACGGTCAGCATGGCAAAAGCAAAGTTGTCAAAGTTGGTAATGCCATCGTTTGGCCCCTCCCATCCCACGCAGCACTGCGTTCCGTTATGGCCACAGTGTCTGCCATGGGCACTGTTAGGGGCGCAGGGGGCGGGCCTCTCTTCTGCCAGGGCGCCTGGGGTTATGGGACGGGAGCAGTAGGCGTTGTGGTTAGGACCAGCCCGTTTGACTACACGGAGCTGACTACAAATGATCATTCTGTCTCAATGTGTGAAATACTTGCTGCATTTTGACAGAGAACATTATGAATTGGTTGTAAGACGAGAAAAATTGAGAGAAAGGGAAAACGCTATCACCTTTAAATGCATGGGATTGTCTTAGCATCACAAAGACACAATTCAGGACAACATAAAATGCTACAACCCTGACAGGAAGACAATCAATTTTTCTGCGGCTTGTCAACGAATTACACTTTCTCAAAATGTCTTCTTGACAAGAGCCAGTAACCGCTACAGTGACATAAAAACAGGTTATGTTGTTCTGCTATATAATTAATCCGAGCACCAAAACGAGCCCATGACATTGACTTTCCACCACGCAGCATCTATAAACAACTTAAGGTAGGCAGTGTGTTGCTAATTACAGGAAGCCATCAGGGCTGAGTGTCGGATAATGGACCAGCACTTAACAAGGCACTGGCAAGCTAATATGTCCCAAAGGTGCTGTAACATAGCTATAGCATTACTAGTCCAATTGCACCGGAGAGCATCGACAAGGTAGTGTTTTGATCGATTGCGGTTGCTGCCATTTCAATTGCGGCGTGAATCATTCATTCATTTACATCCATGATTGTTTACAATTTTAAGTTATGTTTTCATTAAATGAGCCATCTTAAACATGGGAAATGGGCTGGTGTATATAGTGGTAGAGAATAAGACAGGTTCATGAAGACGCAAAACAGTTTCAGGAAGCGCTTGATAGGCAATTTGAATCGATAAATACCGATACATAGCTGCAAGTTTTGTCATTAGTCATTAGTAGTCAATAAATGCATCAATTTACATTTACAATATAATTTATAAGGTATTTCTATTTATTTCGGCTAACTTCTGGGAACTGTTTTGAGGTTCCACAAATCACCATTGTTGTGTAAATAACAACGGTCACTGGAGTGAGCGGCATTGACACGACTATTCTACATGGCTCTGGTAGAAGCCATGGTTATCACATCTAAATATGATGTGTATGTTAATTTGCGACATATACAGTAAATACATTGTTTATTAGATACAGTACTGTATACAGTATGTATATACAGTATGTGTGTACGTCATGTCTCACGTGTGTGTGTGTACCTTTGTTCCCATCTTTATAGTAGAAACAGGTCTTGTGCATCTTGCCCATGAAGAGTTCGAGTCCAATGATGGCATAGATGATGATGACAAACAGCACCAGCAGAGCAATGTGCAGTAGGGGAACCATGGCTTTGATGATGGAGTTCAACACCACCTGGAGACCTACACACACACACACAACACACAATGGAAGGTTTCGCAGTGCTCTCTCACTCAACCTTAGTGAGTGTGTGAGAGTGAAACAGAACAGTGTGTTTGTGTGTTTGTCACACATAGGCTCAATCCCATGTCACCCCTTGCTCCTGTCACGTACCCTATCCCAATTCTTCCTTGTTTTCAAGAACCCTCCAGAGTGGTTTGTTTTGATCATTTTCACATACAATAATGCTTTGTGAATTATCAACATAACGGCTGTTCAACCGACTAAATAAACCCACATACATGAGTATTTTCTGTTTTTAAAGATGAAAAACTTATATAACTAACTATTGTTAATGTATTTTATTTATAGTAACTTAGTAGATATGTTTTTGTAATTAGTTAGATGTATTTATTTTTATTTTTTATTCAGATTTCCTCTGGGTACCACCAGAAGAAGCGTACCACAGTTTGAGAACCACTGATTCCTTCCTTCCTACAAATTTTACATGCCATGTTAAATACCATGTTTATTGGTACAGTCTTCCCTCCCTCTCTCCACCAATCGATCTATTTATCATTGCATGCCTACTCACTGGGTACTCCAGACACCAGCCTGAGGGGTCTCAGTACTCTGAAGGCCCTCAGAGCCTTGACATCAAAGCCGGCTGCCTTTCCTCCAATAGGCGTGGCCCCTTTTGTGGCCTGCTCCAAGATAGCACTGAACAACCTGTAAGACACACACAGAAAACATAGAGGTCATCACACTGTTCGGATACAGTGCTGTACATTCACAAAGCAAATGATGTATGAGGTATGGATACGCCCTCAGCATCTTACATCTCACATGGAAACCTTCACACTGCCTACAGAATACTGTATGCTTTTGCATTTGTGACATCACAAACAGCAACAGCAAATGCATCATAGATCTGCCTACTCTGATTTAATGAGATACAGTCTAATCAGTTATTGTAGAGTTTCTTTGATCATACCCTGCTGCGATCAATGATAATCCTAGCAGGGTAAACACGGCAGACAGTTAATAATAGTTAATAATGAATAATAGGCTTGTTGGCTTAATCTGGAACATTTCTCTTTTAAATATTCATTTGTATTCACTGTCCTTACTAAATAAAAAATGAAAATGATTATTCAGTGGTTGCACACCTAAATCAAACACACTCATTAGTATTATTTGAATTACCTGCAGCTGTTTATCCTGCTATGACATGTCTGTCAAAAAGGTTATTTCCCATTTCCACTGTTGTTAACATTGCCTTCATTAATTCTATTTAAAATAACAGGAATGCGGTCAAAATACGGAGTCATCGTTTTTAAAGTGTGTCACAGTACAGAACAGTGGAACGATTCTACAAGCTGCAAACACACTTTTTCAGCTCTCTGAGACAACAACAACAAAAATGATTTGTTTGTTTCCTCGGATGGAGTAGAACATTCTAAGCATTTTGACATTCTGCAAAACAGGAATGGTGATGAGAGGCTTGTTTCAAATATGTTCAGACATTTGTGCGTGTGTGTGTGTGTGTGTGTGTGTGTGTGTGCGTGTGTGTATGCGTGCGCGTGCATGTGCATGTGAATACAGGGGTGTGCACGTACAAACTCTTAGTCTGATCGAGAGAGTCTTTTACTCTCTGATGGACTCTAGCATATACTGTAAGGAGCCTGCCATAATCATAAACATTTGTCTTCCGCAAAGTAGAGAAATATTGGTTTAATATAACGCTATCCACAGATAATTATTTACTGTACATGGTTTCATCATAATTATGGTCAGCAGAGCAATTATTTTCTCCAATATTCCCCTCTCTCTCTCTCTCTCTCTCTCTCTCTCTCTCTCTCTCTCTCTCTCTCTCTCTCTCTTTCTCTCTCCTTTAGAAATCACCATACAATGCCATTTTCCAGCGAGCGTTGCTTAAAGGCCAGTCGGCGGCATGTTAGTCACACAGCATTATCAATTAGCACAGATGAAATGGCCTCTTGAAAAGACCTCTCAAAACATATCGCCCTCTCTCTTTTATCTACTCCATCTCTCTCTCTCTTTCTCTCTCTCTCTCTCTCTCTCTCTCTCGCTCTCTCGCTCTCTGTGTGTGTGTGAAAAGTGTGTTATTGAAAGTGGAATGTGGCGCAGTCACACAGTCAAAGACATTAGAGGTCACTTGTGGTCATTAATATTGAAATACAATGGAGCTGGCACACAAACGTCACTGAGCTGTATTTTTTACGCTATTATGTGCAAGCCACAGAGAATTCCCAGGTTGTAATGACAAAAAAATTGGATTTACATTATAATAGCAAGTTACTTTAATAATACAAAAGATTTTTGATAGCATTTGCGGCTTTGAAGGAATGGCATTAATAAAACTTGAAGCTAAAGGGATTGTGTATGTGCTAATATCGTGAAAAGAATGACGATTGTATGGTGTTTAAAGGGAAAACACAAATGTTTGGGTGTCCCTCCCATACACATACTTATGAAAATAGCATTTAAGTCATGAAAGAGTAAAACCATAAATTAGTGGTTGTCATTGCAGAGTCTTGGCCTTACAAGTGTTATTTTCTTTCATTGTTGTAAGCTTGTTGACCTTTCAGAGTCCACTACAGCTAATAGGAGTCAAGGGCACGGTCATATGAAATGGAAACACAAACAGGTGATTAGAAGAAGAGAGGAATTATGGGAAAATGACTGTATAATGAAGAGGAAGAAGAGAGAGAGAGAGACGGGGACAATGCACGTGTGCAGGTAAGCACACGCTCGCAGTCTGTCATATCGCTGAACCTTTACTTATGTACCCTTAGGAATATATGTGTGTGTATGTGTGTGCCGTTGTGTGTGTTTGTGAGCATGCCTTAGAGCCACACACACACACACACGCACACACACCTGCCCATATGGTGAACATTCCAGAGGGAGAGGACCCCATCACTTGGCATCTATGCGCACGCACACACACACACACACGCACACACAGCCACAGACAATGCAAGCACACATGGTAAGTTTGTGTGTGTTTCCACATGTATTGTCATTATGACATTAGAAGATATACTGTACATGTAGCCCTACCAGCAACAAACAGTAAAGAGCGTCACACATAACGTAGTGCATTGTGAGTCACTGTGAACATCTGATCGTTTTACTTTTCTATCCTATTGGAAAGCTTGTTTGTCACTGTGCCACTGTGCCTTTAGCGCAGTGACACAGCTTACATTTATACAGCTTTTTATGATTGCTAACACAGTAACATCTAAAATATCACACAGTTAGTAAAACTTGACAGTCAAAGAGCAAAATCCTACAATATAAACACATTCACAGCCTCATCATTTTTGCTAAACACTAAACACACTTACTTTACATATATGATGTCACTACTTGACATGACATTCAAAATACGTACAGCATGAACCAATTGAACTAAAAATGTCTTATTGTAATTGTAAAGGCGTAAGAACTATAAAAAGACATCAGGTGAGTTCTCCTGTCTTCAATAAAAAAATGAAAGGATGGGATGGAATGCTGCAGGAAGAGATGTATTAGAGATGAGGGGGAGCGCGTGGAGGAAGAGGGGGAGGGAGATGTATACCTAGAGGAGGTGGTGGACAAATAAGACGAGGACTAAATGTATCAGATGAACAACATTGGCTGACCGTGATGTATACCATGGGTTGACATTGAGAGAGGCTGGACAGAATATTACTATGTGATGACTTTCGCTGCAAAGCGCAACCTTTGGAAATGGATGTATGTAAACAGAAGTACTGTAAATATTTCCATCAGTGTGCAGTTGGTCTAGTGTGTTGTGTTTGATCATTATATTCAAGTACTTTAGTAGAAATTGTATAACTGTCATATTGATGACTGCAAGATTCAAATATATCAGAATCAAATTACTGTATAGTTTGAAGTGTTGTATATGAACTGTTTTATGTTGGGGTTCTGCTACTTGTGTGTGTATATAATCATAAAGAAATCATCAAATATTGTAAATGAAATGACATGTATTTTACTTGTTTTGTATTTCTGCTATACAATAAATATGATTTCAATCTGTTATTTTTGATGAGGAGGCCAGGTGATGGTGTCCAGTGCTGAGAGAGGCAGTCTGATGTGGAGAGAGGGACAGACCAGAGTCAAGTGTGGTAAAGGTTATGTTTATGCCAGGGGCACGCAACAAGATGCCAACCAATGTGCATGTGCGCATGTACTGTGTGTGTGCGCACGTGGGGGCGCGCGCGTGTGCATGTGTGCGTGCGTGTGTGCGTGTGCGTATGTGTTTTAATGGGATGCAACCAAGAATGTACACTAGTTGTAGCTAATGTGAGTGAACAGTTCACGGGCTACGGACAAGACTGTGTGTGTGTGTGTGTGTGTGTGCAACCACTTTTTTAGGTAATTTTCTACTTTAGCTCTCTCCAAAACACACACACACACACACAAACAAACAAACACACACACACACACACACACACACACACACACACACATCCACACTCACGGTCAATTAGAGCATTTTCAGTGTATCAATGCAACTGTCAGCCTCCCTGGCTATTATGCTATTACCCCTAAACACAAGCACACACAAACACACACACACAGAGGTGAGCAGATGTTCTGCAGATAAAGATACCGAGCCGAGCATCAATGACACCTAAGCATTATAAGTGCCCTGTACAGCAGGAACAGCCCAGTGCTTCTTCTGCTCAATAGACTGCTCACAGACTGTGACCAATGTGAAATGAGTTGCTTGCTCCACCTACAGGGAATACTGTAAACCCCATAACTTTAGAAGTGTTAGTGCCTTGCTCGACAGGATGAAAGGAATGGGACCCCTAACCGAACATATTATTGTGTTTAATGTTTGGGGTCCACTCACCCCACGACGACGATGATGAAGTCTAGAAGATTCCAGCCGTTCCTCAGGTAGGCGTTGGGATGGAAGAGCAGGCCATAGGCTATCACCTTGAGGAAAGCCTCCACTGTGAAGATGATGAGGAACAGATACTCCACCCGCTCCTGTGGACAGCCAGAGGGAAGAAGACATGTTAGCTTGGGAGAGAGAGAGAGAGAGAGAGAGAGAGAGAGCGAGAGAGAGGGTGTCAATCAAATTATTAGTTACAGTAATCAGAACAACCAAGGTCTGAGAGTGTTTTTCAAGCAGTCTGGATTATTATCAACCAATCAGAACCAGATCCATGTGTGGACACTTAAAGGCAGGGTCCTCATTCTTGCTAACTTCCAGCTCAAATCAAAACAGTATCGCTCTGCGGTCCTCCGCGGCGGTGCCTCACACGTAGAAATGCATTGTGGAGCAAAGCGTAGTGCTGCGGCTTTGTTGATGTGAGCGGTGTTCACCACTTTGTTTATGCGCCTGTTCACAGAGCCCGGGCTGTGTAGAAGTACCAGGTTATTGTTTCAACACACACACAGAACGGTAAAATAGCGAAATATCAGGAGATATTTGTTGAATTTGACTAAAAGTGTTTTAGCTTACATAAATAAATGACTTGTGTGGCTGACACCGCAGAGGGCCACAGAGCAATACTGTTTGGATTTTAACTTGAAGTTAGCTAGCTAGTTAATGACTAATCGTGCCTTTACAGTATATTAAGACAGCTCTCTTCCTGTCCCGCTAAGCTACTGTCTGAAGGTCGATTTGTCCTCTCACAAACACACATACACGCTCTTCCATAGGGACCGTTGCCATAGTGATAACCCCAGCCAAAATGGATCATGGGAACTTAAGATATCCATGGTGTGAGTTAGCTAACCCAACCCTAACAGAGAGAGATAGATAGATAGAGAGGAGAGGGGGGTAATTACATAACTTCACCGTGATAACAGATCAAACTACATCCATCTTTTATTTCCTGTCAAGATTTATGTTTCAAAGCATCACAGGACAAGATACACAAAACAACACTCCCTCCCACACACACTGTCTTTTTCCCTCTCTATGATAGAATTAGATTACTATTGGCTCCCTCCTACCTCTCTGACCTTCTCCTGCCATATACTCCCTCCCGATCTCTCCGCTCCTCCTCTACAGGCTTCTGGTCACCCCCACATTCCTCCTCTCCACCATGTGGGCTCGGGCCTTCAGCTGCTCTGCCCCCAGACCCTGGAACGCCCTTCCCCTGCACGTACAGTACGACATGCCACCACGGTCACCTTGTTGGCTAAGCTCCTCAAAACCCACCTCTTCAAGGTTGCCTATGATGTTTGACCCTTTGTTCCACTGTCACTTGACTCCCTTGCCCTTCCGACAAGCATGTATTATCTTATTTTATTTATTTTGTATATATTTACCAGTTCTTTTTGGTTTGGATGTGTCTTGATTCAAGAATGTATATTCTGCCTTGGTCAAATGTTTATTACTTTATTATGCTTCAGTCAAATGTTTTATATCTATGTATTTGCCAATCTGCAATGTAAGATGTCAGAATGTTAATAATAATAATAATAATAATAATAATATTATTATTTAATGCTCCATCCACCCATCCATCCATCCACTGATCCCCTCCATACAAGGATGTGCAGGAGTGCAGAAATATGCAAAAGATTAAAACTAGTACAATCTGAAATATGATTTGTATGTAGCCTACATCAACATATTTTAGGGACCTCGCTATTGTCTCCTCCAGCGCTGTTACAAACCCGCCGATATAATATCAATTCGTCGTTGATGGAAGCACCTGGATTTTTAAAAGGAACGGGAGATGGCACTCGGATTGGTTTAACGTATCGCCCATAACACACCCATGAATCATGAAGAGAGCCAACCCTTTTGAACCATGCGCTCGGCAAACTGACCGTTTATCTGCCGTTAAAAAAGAAAACGTGGATTTGGACACGAACTAAATCCAAGTCAGCGCTTTAGAACGTGCGCTTAGATGGTTAAAATAGGGCCCCAAGCCTCATCTCTGGGAAGACTAGACACTCAAACTGATAGGCTACCCTCAGTTAATTGTTTTTGACTTACAGAAAACAGTTTAAATACAGTTGTGTTACATTTTTCCATTTTAAATTTCAATATTGTCAGTTTTTTATTTATTTATTTAATTTATAAATATTTATTTATTTATTTATTTATTTATTTATTTATTTGTTTTATATTCTTTTCATTAGTATTTCTTCATTCTTGCATTATTTGTAATATTTTGCTTTGTGACACAAATATAATGCCATTTCAATTATTATTTCAATTATCTGAATAAATAAATAAAGCCGTGTCAGGTCCTGAGGTCAAGTGAAAGAAAACAGAAGCTGACAGCAGTAAAATGTATGTGTTGCTATACTGTATGTGCTACTGAATGAATGAATGTTTGACTATGAGCAAAGATGAGCGTTGTTGTGCTGAAAGCTTTGTTCCTGTTTGTGTTGGCCGATTCTGTGCACACACGAGGCTATGGAGGGATTAGCAGTGGAGAATGCATTGATGTGATACCCAGGAGAACAGAAGCTAAACAAACAACATGGTCAGCATAGAGAGACACAGAGAGAGAGAGAGAGAGAGAGAGAGAGAGAGAGAGAGAGAGAGAGAGAGAGAGAGAGAGAGAGAGAGAGAGAGTGAGAGAGAGAGATCCTCTCTCAACATACAGCACTGGCGTGTTAATCTATATGGCTGGCCAGGACTACCACCCCACACACACACACACTTAAAATGTGTTACACACACACACACACACACACACACACACACACACACACACACACACACACACAGCGAGCACACTTGTTCGTGGTCTGAATCATAAACCTTGGTCATCCATGCAGCCACTATTTAAAATATTCAGTTTGAGCTGTTCCGAGGTTGATTTAGTTAAAATTCAATGTATTGAGGTGGTCAGCCATAGAAAACACACCCCTCCCTATACACATGCATAGCACTGTATATCAATGGCACACATACTGTACATACTGCAGTAAGCAAAAATGGCCTATGAATTTCAATGATGTCATCACTTGAACCAGCCTGAGGGGGTCTATGGCAGTAGGACAACTGGTCTGAGACCAGCTCCTTTGTCCTCTATCAGTTCAGGCTTGGTCTCTTGCAGAAAGGACGTGCCAGGATAGGAATTCAACTTTTGTCAACCTCTCAACTCTCTATAGCTTCCTTACCACAACATTTGAAAAAGTGAAAATAATGCATTGTTCAGGGACCTAAAAGTTTATGCATATAATTCTACATTAATGTGTCCAGAATGGAAGTGATTTGCAAATCGATACAACTGTTTTGTGCCAAGTTCAGCACTTAACGTGAAAAAGACGTACATTTATGGCAACCATCAGATGGAGGATGTAATATTGTGGTAAGGAAGCGATAGACTCAAGGGTTTAACATAGTAATATGTAGTTAATTATGTTAACCAGTCTGCGTGCATCTTTCACACCAACTTAATCCCCCCCATATCTCCTCTCCAGACCCCTCTCTTAATGTTTTTATTCAACAAACTTTATCTGTAATAAAATATTAAACAATATAGCCGAAGAGTCAGGATAAATTAGTTTTACATTAATGTTGAAGCAGCTCTAATTAAATTTTCAGAGCTCATAACACTGTAATATGGCTTCTACATATGCAATAAATCCCAGTGTTAAATCTCTCAAAGGGTGAGGTTTTATTCATGTTTCTGGCCACACTCCCGTCAGTGATGTCAAAAAAGTAGATTTGCCTAGGGTGGGCAATGAAAACAGTTATGTACGTTTATCTACATACTTTCTCCCTAACCGTCTTCACGGTTGCCCTTTTCTAGCTGCCAATAAAAACATGTGCAGTCATCTTTAGTGCATCAGGTCATGTTTATGGGACTCCCTGCCTCGCTATACAGTATACTAAAACGGAGCCAAAAGCGTTCTTGAATTTTGTGAACTGGCCAGATTCAAGTTGGTTCCTGTCAAAAACCTCTCCTGTGTAGCTCCAACATAAGTAATGAGTGTTTTTTACTTTCTTTCATTGAACACACAAAAATGCATTCTGTTGCTGTATGACATACTGTAGGCACACACACTTACACGCACACTTACACACACACACACACTTGCACATGCTCTATTTATCTCTATCTCTCACACAGAGGCCGTGCATCTGGTGGTGACAGGCAGACATTGTGACGCTGAGGATAAAACTGAGAAAAACATCTGTTAGGAACAGCAGACACGCACACACACACACGCGCGTGCACGCACACACAGGTAAGAGCGTACGTGTACTGTAGCCTACACGCAGACCCTCACACAGTTAAACACAGCAGTTACGCAAATCCTACAGGTACACAGTCACACGCGTACAGACGTACACACACTCACACACACACACACACACATCCATAAAGGGCAAAACTAGCCTTGTTAGTTTCTTGTGGAACCACAAGAAAATAAATATCCGAGACAAGGAAGCACAGATGGAACTTAAAAGATGATGAATAGAACGAAGAAATAGAGAGATAGAGAGAAGATGATGGAAAGATTGGTACTGTAGATGGAGAACAAGAGAGACAGATAGAGAGAAATAGAAGCAGACAGACACAATGGCGAGTAGGTGGGGACAATAATTCAGTTAAATGTGATAGGTCAACCAAATCGCCTATCCATCAACTGCCCAATGAGATTATGGCATCGACATTCTACCATACAGAGGGACAAACGTTCCATTTTCCACAACCTTCGCTGTGTGCATTTGCATGCACTTGATCGCTAATGGGATTCACAATCAAGTGGTCTGAAACAACACAATCATATGTTTCTCTGCCAGCCAATGTGTGTGTCACGGAAAATAAACATGCTTACATTTTCACATTATTTGTGTGTTTCGGGGGAATTTGGTGTGAGTCTGTGTTTTTGTGTATTTGTATCAAGGTTTGTGTACATTGATTTTGAAATATATGTAAATATATCCACATTCGTGCAAATTAATAAATGTGTGTGTTTACTGTGTGTGCGTGTGCGTGCATGTTTACACACACACAAGTGCACACGCAAACACACGCACACACACACACACACACACACACATACACACACACACACACACACACACACAGACTGTAGACCTTACCTGGGACAGACTGCACCAGCTATTCATCCATGGAAGCCCCAAATAGAATTACATCTTTATTTTTACATTTTCGGTTTACGCCAAGCCAAAACAGTAGCAGTCAGTTAGCAATAGGCCATTAACGTCCTGGCGGAATTCATGCCAAACTTAGTGGTTTTGTTTCAGGTTTTCTTTACTAAATTACAACACCATCTGCTCCAATTAGCAACTCAGACCCGATTTAGGCTGTTCAGTCTGTAAACATGGGAGAAAAACACATTAAATCTCATTGTTCACTGCTTAAGAGTCTTGCTAGAAGTTATCTGTTACACAACAGTTATTTCCTATAATGCAAGAAAACATCTAATGTTCATTGGCAATACCAATTGGCAATACCAAAGGTAATTTACAATACCAATTCACTTTATTTATTATGTAAACTACTGAGGCCCTCATGTATACATTAGCGAGCCAGATAGCACATGCTGTGCCTACACTTTTCACGTTGTACATTGGATGTACCACGTGTTTGTGGCTGATCGGGTAATCAGTGCATCGCCCTCTAACCATAAAATGCAGGGCTTGAAAGACAATTGAAAGAAAAGTGTAATGGTGAAATATATGTACAGTATAGCCTATGACGTACCATCAAATCTAGAGATATCAGGGGTGTAATTGTATGCCCAAAATAATTATGTTTGGGCAACTCTAAAAATGTAAGCCTAATGGTGTAGTTACTTATAATGAAGTTGGAAACGCGTGCGAACAAAGGCAAATAGCGTATGTATTTTTACATGGCACAAACGAGCAAATCCTCACAGCACATCTACTTGGCCTGTGTCTTCTTCTTGCTTGGATACTCTGCCAATGCTTCAAAGCAAACCCGCTTTTCACCACAAAACGTATTTGCTCTTTCCCATTCATTTTATATACGTACACCAGAATAGGTTATCGGCCTTTCCTTACAAATGTCCTATCATGTTTTTTGCACGTAACTCTTTTGTCGACCTTACCATGAATGCATATGTAAACGCAGAAATTGCAATTCTGCATCCCTCGGCAGGCCGAATACCATTGTAGCCATGCGCGCTGTTCCTACATACCATGTCATGTTTTTAGGTGTAAATAATTATCCACGAACACGTTAGTACATGAGGCCCTGAGTTTAAAAATAGGCTTATATGTTCCAGTGGATATCCGGGAATTGTTTGTACTGTGACAGTGGATATTAGTAGTTGCCATAGTTACTGCAACAAATTTTTTTTGTTAGTGAAAAAATACTGTTTTTCTTTTTCTTTTTGTACAGTATTTGATAGTGTGTTTGGGCTCTAATGCCCCTCTGGGATAATACAGATAACCTTGAACCTTAAACCTCGAATCCTTTAGCCTATAGTAAAAGCTGTCAGAAGGTTAACAAAAGTAAAAACACAAAGTTCTTGTTTATTACAGCTTCTAAGGACTTATTTTGGAACAAGAACACGGACAAGAACTACAACAGAATAATGTTTGATGATATGTTGAGTGTCTGTCAATCTACTAGCATACAGACACTCAACTCATGCTATCTACTAGCATGTTAGCTAAGATATCAATTAGCTTCGTCGTGTGTCGGCGGATTGCAATTAAATCTCCACAGTGACTCGCGAATTGACGACGACAACTTAAATGCAAAGGAAACTGTTTAACCAAGTTTAACCAACTATATTGGCCAAGCAACAGTGCAGAAAAGACAGACGGACACAGATGCAACATTTGTGTTTGATTAAACTCAAAGAAAAGTCACAGAACTGAACTTTTTAATCCTCTCTCCCACTCTCTCCGCCCTCTTTTATCCATCTCTTCCTCATCACTCTGTTTTGCCTTTCTTTCTGTTTCTCTGTGGGTGCCATCTACAAGTTACCATAGAGACCAAGACGGGCTCCATTGTTACCATGGAAACTGTGGGCTGCCGCAGCAGCAGACTGTCTCTGTCACACACACACACACACACACGCGTGCGCACACACACACACACACATGCAATGACACGCGAAGTACTGTACACACAGGAACACGTGCATGCACCGACAAACACACCAGTGTTGAACCAAGAATATCCACAGCTCACAACCCTAATTATTGTTCCTCTCCTCTCAGCATCCAAACACCACGATGCAACGTGTGTGTGTGTGTGTGTGTGTGTGTTGCTTTGTGCACACAAGTACTGTATGAAGGTACACTTGTTGTGTGCATTTTTCCTGTGTAGGCCTACATCCTGATCCACGGAGGTACCTGTAAACCAACTTCTGTCTTGCCTGGACTCACAAGTCTAATAGAAAACTTAAAGGGATAGTCAAGGGAAATCATTTTAGTCTTAGCATGTCATTAAAGAATGTAGAGGCTTAATATAAACACATACAAACTATGAAAATCAACTTCCATTTGAATCGCAAAATATTCCCTATATTT
>JAODUK010007439.1:0-57695 GCA_027564635.1 Typhlichthys eigenmanni | reverse complement strand
AAAATATATGCTCACATATTTGCAAATATGTGAGGGGTGTACTCACTTTTGTGAGATACTGTATATATATATATATATACACATATATATACACACATACACACACATTTATATACATATACACACAAAAAAATCTGCTAGAATCAGCTAATTAATTTATGCATTTCAAATATACTATATGTAATCAAGTTTATCAAAAGTACTGTAAAATATTACAAAATATATATATTTAAAAAAATTATATATATACACACACAGATATATAACTTGATTATTTGGTAATTAGTAGTCAATAAACTGATTTTATTTAAACAGAAATAAAGAATTTATAGTGAACTTTTAGTATTTAGGCTATCTTCCGGGAACAATTTTGAGGTTCCATTGCTGTATAAAAACATTCACTCCATTGGAGTGAACGGAGATGGCACCGCTCTCTCTTTACATGGCTATGTGTTGGGGGTATAGTGTCTGAGCCAGCCCCCTCCACACACACTCACACACACACACACACACACACACACTCATAAGAATGCAGAAGATCGGTGACGACAAAAAAAAAAAAGTATGTTTCACTGTAGCACTCACGGAATTCCCATATATCGACCGTCATGTCATCGTCATCGTGAGTGGAGCAAGGTAGAGTTAGAACATGTACAGTAATGGTACATTATGGAAAGTCTTTTAGAAATTCTGATTATTTTACACATCTCTTACGAATGTATTCCCGTTCTGTTTCAAATCCTCCATTCTTTTTCCTTCAACATCCCACAATGCACCCAGACAAAAACCCATTTTACAGAACACAAGTACGTTTGTGTGAGTGACGGCTGTGCTGCACTCATCTGCGTGTGTGTACACCTTTGCGGTGGTAAAGACATATGTGGAAGTGGCTGACGTGACCTGGAAGCTGAATGACCCGCGTAAATGACCATACAGTATCTCTGCTTGTGTTATTTGCATGTGCGTTCAATGTAAGCAATCCTAACATTGAATCAAGAACAGTACACACATAATAATTATATATTTAATAATTATATATAATATTTTATTTAAAACTATTAAAACAACTGGAAAGTTTGCTCGTACTGATTGTAAACAAAGTCGGTTCGTATTATTAACCTAAAGCACTGTGCAATTCCCTTCCCCTTGTAAGTTAAGCTTTAGCTGATTGGCCTCCAAGCCAATTGAGCATCACCTTCCTGATCAAACCATAATGAGGAAAGGTATCAGTATCTATGGCAAACGTCACCCTTTGGCCACTGGGGAGTCCCTGCATTGTAGTTTTAGAGGGACCAGAGTGTGTTTTTCCCACCCGCATTTGTCTAGCATGTCCACAGAGTTGAAGCGGTGAAGTTCACATACTCGCTTCCCGAAGATTTAGGCTCCCGCCATTGTCTTTTAGCTTGGTCAGCTCCCAGCGGCCTTCTCCACACAGTTTCAGCACGACGTCATGGTACTGAGAAACAATGATACAGTGATATTTACACACACGTTAGCATAGCAAACATTACAAACACAGCACTTGACTGGACTTTTAATGAAGCCACGCTTTAAGATTTATCCACCTAAATGAATTACATAGATTCATTCAGCTGGAAGACGGACAACCGTTTGATAGTCCAGGCTAGTGTTCGTTTGCCCTGACTAATCAGAACAGGTTAACGCTCTCCTGAAGGTCATATACAGTACAAGGCTGGCGTCCAACTACAATGGACGTAGTACTGTGTGCATGCTTTGCTTACCTTCTCCAGGCTTCTACGGTGGCCCAGGCTGATCATGGTCATGCCAAGCTTCTTACAAGCTTTGTACATCTGTGCTTCCGCCTCCTCTGTCAAGGCACTGGTGGCCTCGTCCAACACTGCAGGAGACATCACCCCAGTTTAAGTGCTTCGTCGCCTTTTTAACTGGGTCCTTTGCGGTGAGCCACACTGGGTATAATGTACACTGTACATCCACCGCATTTAGCAGAGGCTTTTATCCAAAGTGACTTGCAGTACAATTAGTACATCAGTCAAACGCTGTATAGGTCATATACCCGTAATCATGAGCAAGCATTCCGTTATACTGAGAGCAGCATGTCATCCGGGATAACATATATTACCAATACGTCATTCAGCCCTCCAAAATAACTGCATACACCATCAATAATAAAGTACTTCATTATCTAAGAACATAAAAGATGTAGAGTTAGGAAATAAAGATGTCTAATCTGTGCTACTGTATGTCAAAATGTAAATGTAAGTTCTCTTTCTTTCGCGTTTGTGTGTGCAGTCGAGTTAAGCACCTTAGTTAAGCACACTCACACAATAGTAATCCTTCACTCAGTAGCATCACATCAGAACTGTGTCTAGGATACAGACCTGCATATTTAGGCTGCAGGTAGAAGAGGCGTGCAAAGCAGAGACGCTGCATCTCTCCTGGAGACAAGACATCGTACCTGGAGGGTCAGAGCGGCAGGTGATTAGAGCGGCACGTTTACGTTTTAGGTGTTGTGTGATTAGGAATCTCTTACCAGTTCCAGTCAACCTCCTCATCTAAGCCTCCTGTCCGCTTCAAGAGGCCAGACTGAAAGGGAGAGACACAGTCATACAGTATCTGTCAAATCATTATTAGTTCATGTTTTTTTTGATAAGGCCGTGTTGAGACAGCTCCTTTCTTATCTGTGTAGCTATATAGTCCAAAAGTAAAATGACCAACTACTGTATTGCCTACATTCCTTGACAGTGGTTTATGCTGGTTTTCTTGCCCATATCTCTTTTGAGATATTTTTTTTTTATCTCAATGAAACTAACCTGGTTAAACAGGCTTAACCAGAGTTTAAATTAACAAATAATAAGACATTTATTAATTTACACTGAAGACAATAAAACACAGATATTTAGCCTAATTTCTTAATAACTGTAATTCACGCACCAAGCCAGCCAGTTCCAAAAATTGTATGATTCTTTTATCATCTTCTGACCCTGAAAGGAAGACACGTATCAATCTACTGTAGCAGTTATTCCAGAAATGTAAAAGCAAAAAATAAAAATAAAATAAAACTATAGAAAATGCATATCTTCAGCTGCCTGCAGCTACATTAAATGACTGCAGCCAATGTAAACATACCTGATGCAGGGTAAATATCCTTCAACGGGTAGATAACCTGTAAATTACAGTCGAAAAGGTGTTATCTTAAAGGTTTAGAAGATTCACTGCAGCAAGATAAGCTACATTACTGGGCTGGAGGAGGTCTACCTGTTCACGAAGAGTCCCATCTGTAAGGTACGGCTTCTGTGGCAGAAACAGAATCCCTCTGGGTCCGAAACATGTGTGCATATTAATAAATCCTTAGCAAATTGAAAGAAAAAAGAAAGACCTATTTAGAAACATACACCTATTTATACAACATTTAGCAGATGCTTATATCCAGAGTGACGTACAATTATTAATTATTAATTATTGGCCTTGTGATACTATCTTGATCTCGCTAGCTCCAGGTCATTTTTTCCATGTCAGCCACGAACCTTTAAATTCAAAAGTGCTTATCGACGGTGAAGAAAACGGCCAAGCAGCTTTCAGCATACATATATATATTTATTATTTATATATATTTTTTTTTACAGTAAATTTGATATACTTTATTACATATAGTATATATTTGATATACAAAAATTAATTAGCTGATTCTAGCTGATTTTAAATGTTCTGACTGGGTGAGGCAGTCCAATCATATTTAAGGAAGTTTGACTGAAATGTATTAGCATCCCCTGTTTGACAACCGCATTTGAATGGAAGAATTCCAGACTGATACTTATGGCAGAGTCGAACTGAAGCTCTTAAGATCCGTATGATGTCACGAGGAACAAAGTATATACTTATGCTTATACTTATTATAGAGCATTACTTTTCAATACAGTTACTTTTTGTATACCTGGGTGCAAGTTAAGTGGTCATGATCAAACCCTAAGTAAACAGCTGTATATAGGCACACCATAGGCCAATGGGAGGTGCCTAAACTCTATATTGTTCTTCTCATCTTCTTGATGAACCAACTACTGTTTGGTAGTGGTGGGAATCACCAGAGACCCCACAATACAATGTTATCACGATACTTATGCCACAATACGATGTTTTTGCAATTTTTAAAAACATTTCTATATTCTGCGATATTTTGCAATATAGAACTTTTTCAAACTTCTAATTATGTCCCCAAAGGAAAACTATGTCAACATTGATTTGTTCATCTCACAAAATTGTAAAAATTGTATGGCTGCAAAGTGCGATTGTCAAGCCGACTAACTGTCATGAACATGTCGTAAATATTGTTCACATCAAGATAAATCCTCATGTGCAATTTACTTAATGAAAGATCGATACTTGGCGTCCGTGTATCGATACAGTATTGGCATGGGAAATATTGCGATACTGTGCTGTATCGATATTTCCCCCCACTCCTACTGTTTGGTGCTGCTGATATAATATCGACTAGACCGTCACCCCTCCTTTCCATGTTGCTCACCACTGTGTGCCTCCCAGAGGCGGTTGATGACCCTCAGCAGCGACGTCTTGCCGGTGCCGGTGTTGCCCACCACCAGCAGGTGGCAGCCCTGGCTGACCTTGAGGCTCAGGTCCTCCACGAGCAGCTGGTCGGAGTTGGGGGACTTATAGCACAGCTGGTCCAGCACAAAGGCCGTGTCTGTTGGACCGCCGTGGACATTTAGGTCACTGTATGGAAGGGGATTAGATTAGATGAAGCTATGGTGATCCGCCCACCCCACCTCCACTCTCCCTTAGACTTCTGTTGTTCACATAATACAGTATCTTTGACAGAACAGTGTGAATGATTTTACAGTCTAGCAATAACAAAACATGTAAACGGCGCATGAAGAGCAAATTGTAACTCCTGAGTTGAGGCTGAAAAATATGCATACCACGTTTGAAGAGACCCCAAACATGCGCCTACCTGTCAAAGTCATAGCTGTCTCCGGACGCTGGGTCATAGTCACACTGTCTCCGCAAGATGTCATCCATCACCTCCATCAGCTCACCAATCCTGATCGCAACACACACGCATGCATACAGTATGAAAGGAGAACTCACATACAATTATGTGCTGATATACTTGAGATATGTATATACTATCTATCTATAATACTATACTATCTGTAATACTATCTTCTCTTTCCCCCGTGCAATTCATATTCACACACACAAACACACACACACACATTAGTATGCATTGTGCTACCTGTGGGTGTAGCCAGCCACATCTGAAAGAGTGGTTGACAGGTCTATCAGCTGTGTGAAGCCGTTGATCAAGTAGATACACACAAAGGCATTCTGGAGAGAATATATCAAGGGATGGGGGGCATAAACATGGGAGAAAAGGACACATGGAGTCAAAGGGTAAAGAGATCGGAGGTCACTTGGATGAAAGAGTGCTCTTGATCTAAAGAATGCACGCCAGATTAATTTAATCAGTTGTGTGTTTGTGTAATACATACATTTTCAATACCAAAATCCAACTGTTAATATGATACAGCAATTCCCAATTTAGTCTTTGCTACCACCTAGTGGTCAAAGGCAGGTAAATGTTGGAGGAAGGCATCACATCACATACAGAGACATGGTATACATTGTGAACTGAGCCTCTCCTGATGGCTTTACTCATCATTTCATATACATGTGATGATAACTTTGTTTAGTTTAAGTTTAATAAATGTATAATCTATGTCTTGTTATTGTCGGTTATATTTTTTTTCCACGTGTGTGTTTGTATCGGATTATTGTGGAAAAAAGACATTTAAACATACAGCGAACAGAAAAATATGACATTTGTGAAAGTGTCATACCATACTGATGAGCGTGCTGAGCTCTGCTGGGGTGAGGCCATTGTAGATGCCAGTGAATATGGGGATGGCGATGATGATGTAGCTGAGAAAACCTCCCAGGTAGTCGAAGGTGTTCACCCCAACTGAGAGGACAAACGATTATAGTTTAGCACACACATAACACGTGCGCATGTGTGTGTGTGTGTGGTCTCTTACTGTAAAGCCAGAGTTCTTTGTTCATGAGGCTCCTCTGCGTACGAAGCAGTCTCTGCAGTCTCCGATCAGTCCTTATGTGCTCAACTTTACCCGCTCTTTTAACACATGCAGATGCTCCTTCAAATTCTTAAGTTTTGTTTAAGTTGTTTATTAGCAGTTATATGTTTGACCACCAGGTAAAGCAACTACACTGTACAAGCAACACACATTTAAATACACCAAGGAACCATAGGTGTAATCAATAAGATAATAATCAATTGATTGTTATATCCCATCCATGATACAGCATGGACATTGCCTCTGTTAACACATTCGTCACAACATCGTGTTTGTGTCGGTTTCAGCTTGCACAGATACAAATATGTCCTGGATATTGTCAGAGCGCTAGATGTCTAAACGTTATTGCAAGACATCCCTCTTTCCTTCTAAAGTACCCAGGTTAAGTTGACCCTGTGTCTGTGTACATGTGCCTAACCTGTAAAAAGCTGCTGACTCTGCGTTGACTCGGATCTGCATGTGCTTGAACCTAGAGACATAAAATTTGCAGTCACAGTGAAAGAGTTATTTTTACAGAAACCACACATGGTAAAATACAAACCACAGTCCTCACACTTTCAAAATAGCCTACTTGTCTCTGTGTTTCTAAATAATCTGTCCAAAAAAAAAAAACACAAAAAAAAAAACTGGTTGCAATGGTACTCATGAGGAATTTAATACTTGGCTGAAATATATCCTGTGTACTTTCCTCAAAGGCAGAAAGCCTTAGTGAGTAAAGTACATCACTTCCTTATGTTAATGAATGGTATTGGTTACCATGACTATACACTTTGAAAGGACATGCCTCAAAGAAAAGTGCAACACCCAACTGCTCCGTTTACGCTCAGCCATTTCATTGCTGTTGAAAGCGTCCATACTGCATTTCAAATGTATTGTGTCTGCTTTCAGCCTCTTGCACACTGGATGTATAGAAGATGTCTCACTTCCATTTACCTGAAGTCTCCCTCTAGTTTTTCTTGCTCAAACAGAGTAGCTACAATAGGCCCCATAAGGAGTTTGTTGGCAATGGTGCCAACCACAAAGTATCCAAAGATACTGACCGGACCCATCCAACCAGTGCTACAGGAGAAATGGTAAAGGTAAATGCTCATTGACTGTGTAGAAACCATGAGTGCCATTACAATAGGCCATGTAAGCGGCTCACCTGTGGAAACAGTGGTAGGTGTAGTAGGTCAGGGTGAAAGGTGACACTATTAGCCTACTAGCCATGGTGCTCATCTGTTTGCACAACCTTTCTGCATCCTGACTGATTCTCTGGTCACTGAGAGAATAAAGTTACGGAGTAATGGAGAATACATAAAACCAGATAGCAATAGCACTAATCAGCTCAATGCGTTGCCCTGTAGGCTCATTTTACATTCAGGTAGCCATACACTTTAATAACCCAGGATCTAAGTAAATGGAATGTACTTTTCACATCAATATAGTCAATATTTAAAGTTTTCCTTTTGAGTGGTGCTTATTGATTTATACTGTGATCAACTAAAATGTGTTCACTAGCACTAGATAAGAGATGCTATCTACAGAAAGACAAAGTCTTGTGGGCAAAAGAGTCAAAACTACAGTCTTACGGGTTATCTATGTCCTCTCTGAGTACGTTGAGTGTGTAATAGACCCTGCTTTGGAAGTAGGCTTCATGCAGGCTCTCGGTTAGTGTTTTCCTCCAGCTAACATACATCTGACTGCATATGTACTGGTCCACACTTTTCAACTGAGACAGAGGGAAACAGATATAGATAGTTGGACAGTAGCATATCAGCAGTGAATGAAATGGGATTTAAAGAGACATTAACCATTTTTTATTTTTAGATAGACATAATCATTGGGTTGAGCCTTGATTGTTGATAATCTAATTTCCATAAAAATACAAATAAAATGTTCAGACTTACTTGCATTTACACGTAAGCCTCTTAAATATACAGAGAAGGTAAATCTGACCTTGCAGTGTTTGCTTCTTTTACAACCAATAAAAAAGTACAATATTATCAAATGACACAAAACAAAGAAAATGTGATATAAATTGTGATGTAAAAGTTTGCATTTCATGGGTATGCACTAGGGGTGCACGATATTGACAAAATGTGATAATGCTATTATTGATCATAATAATTGCAATATCAATATTTTTTAAAAACAACAGTGAAAATAAAAGAAAAAATTGATCAAAATAGACACATTTTCATACTGGACTCGTATAACAACAGTAATTCCAAGCTACCAAAGAGGCATTTATTTTGGCCACCAATGTTTCCTCTTCAATCTCTATTATGTCATTAGCTTCCTCAGCCACACATCTTACTGTTCGGTCTAAATCAAACACAACTAAGCCAAACAGCCAATGGATGCATCTATATATAAAATAAACTGAATATTGCATATGTCCTGCAAAATTTTCAATATATTGCGCAACATGATATTGCGATAATGATACTGAGGCGATATATTGTGCACCCTTAGTATGCACCATCTATTATTACATGATTCAGTAATCTTACATGCAAGAAATGTTCATGAATAAGAAGTAATTTAGAATTGGACACAAATATACATTGACTATTACATCTGAAGCCTCAAAAGGCGGTATATGTGGCAATGTCCTCACTGGGGGCAATGCCCATGTTTTTGAAACATTCGGTTTACCATTGTTGTGCACTGAATCACAAGAAGTCAAGGAGGAAGTATGGTAACGGCAGATATCGACAGCATACAATATGTTTAGTTTGAATTGTTCCGGAAGACAAAACACACACACACACACACACACACGCTCACAATTGTCTTTAAACAAACACTGATTATGTTTTAACATTGTATTGGTTATAACAAACGTTCCAAATAGATTGACTGCTGTGCAGATGCATTTTTTCATCTGCATTACTTAATACATGCAGTGTCGTCCTATAGTAGTCTATACTAGTTGTTTATGGAATAACTGTGATGCCTGACAATTATTAGAATATCAAAAATAGCCGGAATGAACATCCTAATGTTCTCATTCTGTCATTGTGTTCATTGTGTGTTCAGAGTATTGAACTAGTTCAAACTAAACAAATGTATGGAATATATTTTAAAAGGTAATATGGCTTTTCTCAATTTGCTTAATTAATCTATAATTTACCGTTGAGTTGAGCACAATGAGCACCATCGCTAGGCCCACTAGGTTCTTGAAGCCTGGGTAATCTTTGTCTCCCAACACCCCGTAGAACTGGCTTGGAATGACGCCCACTTGGTATATTACCAGCTGCTCTAAAAGTGGCAAAACGAGGAGCGGGTGGATTGTTATGTTATATATATGATTCACAACAACACAAGCTCTGTCAAATAAAGCAAAACCGGCTATAGATGAATTACAGTCAAGCTTGTTAATAAACAATACTGTATTATTCTTATTATTATTCTATACAACATGTGTTGTTATAGTCTACCTGTCAGAGTGACAGCAAGTAATGTCCCAAACATCAGTACATTCTGGCTCCTCCATGACGGAAACAAGATCTTTTGGATGCTGCAGAATCTCTGCACAAACCTCCAATCTAACTGTGGTCTGAGTAAGAAAAGCAGTGTAATAACATACGTTATGGTTATAACACTCGTAGTGATATGTGTAATGACAAATGCAACACCGAAAAGGGTTTTTAGCTAATTAGAGTAATATTAACTTGGCCTTACCTTTTTCTCTCTCTTCCATTTTCCTTTTTCAAAGGTGGCATCTGTAGAGCTGCTGGGGTCACAATTTCAGAAACGCAAACGTAAGCTAGCAGTTAGCACGCCTCAAGGAAGGAAATCACCGAGGCAAGGTTAGCAAAGTTACACATGTAGTACATTGTGTCATGTAGCTGCGGTATTAAATAAATAGCGAATGCACTCATGCCACGAAGGCTGTATGTGTTACTCAAACAGGCAAGGAGATATTTACAATATAAAACCTACAGGTAGTATACAAATTACCCCCTGCTACTACTGGACTGAAAAATCGAATCGATGTAACCCATGATGTAAACATATGACCACCTGCTTCCGTCATTACTCTTCAAAATAAAGGTTTTCATTCATTAAACTTGCGTCATGTAAACTAAGATAGAAACCGAATAAAATATGATTGAATACAATGCAATGTCAGGGGTAATCAATGTTAGCATGTTAGCCAACTGTAATTGTAATCATAGTCGGTAAGAAGGATCTTGCAAACTATCTATGTAAACTGAGATGATTCACCTGAAGTCTGTTAGGCTGGGAAATACTTAGCTGCACCAAGACCCACTTTCAAATCCTTGGAGTCAATCAGTAGTCGGGAATAATCCTAAACAATCTACAGTTAGTGTACGAGCTATTTCTCTAGAGTAAATGTTTTCTACACATCAAACACACGTTTATTTGCAACTGTGTATAATGTCAGCTAGGGCTGTAAGATAGGACCTAAGGTTACTGGTAATTATTAGTTTACATAATACTCCCTGCATATTATTCAGTAAGTTACACTGTGAAATTTTCAATAATAATACATTCTAAACAAGTCATTGTAGATCACTTTGCATTTGTCTTATTGAAGAAATTGTTACTAATAATCAACTCCAATAGGCTCTCCCAGGATTACATTGTCACATGACAATAGGACAATAAATCAGTAGTTGAAGGACTCGCACATTAGTTTTATTATTGCTCTGAAATCATGGAATTTTCTGATTATCTGATATTTTAATTAAAACCTAAGGCAATAGTTCAGATTTCACACAATAACATGACAAAAACATACTGATTTAGCAGAAAAATACAGTAAAATAAATTAGTTTAAAGTAGTAACTAACTAGTAGTAACAATTTGAACAATTTTACACAGCATGAACCCTCAGATGACTGTATCTTGGTATTGGTTGGGACTGCACATCACAGCCATGTCAAAGCTGCTATATGGGTCAGGCAGGATACCAGTATGTGTTATTGCATACCATCTGAATATTTAACTATTATTAGGCAATTACTAGACAATACATAGTCATTACATTACAGAAATTGCTGTACATTTGACTGCTCGATTTCAAAACACTATCAAACATGGCTATAGATAAGATTAAAATGCCGGTCACTGTTTTACACAGTAAAGTCAAGGTTCAAATGAGCTACATGCTACGTTGAGCATTACTAGGGTAGAGTGTGGCATTTGCCTTGTTACAGATACACTCTTTGATCTGTGTGGAATTTCCCTTATAGTGAAAACCTATGTTATGAAAACACTGCTTGTGTAATACTGGTTTTAACTACAAGGGCGGAGAGACTAGAAAACACTAGAGACGTTTCAACAGACAGAACTTCACAATTCAATTTTTGGATTTGGTTTGTGGTTGCGGTGTGGAATGGACCTGTAAGCACTCAGGCAAGGTTTAAAACACTGAAGAAGATGGGAACAATACAGACACAGCTAAAACCCACAACACTGTAGACTATATACCGGTAGGGCAGCTCCACTCTCATTTGCTGCCTTGCTTTGCGTACGTCATCCGAGGGCAGTCCGTGTATGCGACACAGAAGCGGAATGGTAACGGCCTTCATCCCCGTTCTGGTGATGAGGATGACGGCCAAGCCCACCAGGAAGCGCATCAGGGAGCGCAGCAGCAAGGCAGCGCTAAGGGGCGGTAGGCTCAGGGGCAAGGCCGACAGCGCTGGGTCCGCCAGCAGGCCCAGCTGGTGGTTGACGTGGGTGGCCAGAGCGGCACCGACGGCAGTGCCCAGCGCCTGGGCGGTGTCGCCCCTAGAGGTGCTCCAGGAATCCAGAGAGAAGGCCACCAGGCCCAAGCTGACGTGGAGAAACAGGATTGCAAAAGGAGCATAGCTGCTCACCATGTAGAAGTTGTCTATCTTGTCCAACACTTGTTGGAAGAAGGCTAGCACAAGAAGGCTGTACAGGAAGCCTGTAATTACTTCCTAAAAAAGGGCATCCAAACAGGGTTAGCAAGAAATGCTAAAATCGTA
The DNA here is from genome assembly GCA_027564635.1 of Typhlichthys eigenmanni. Taxonomy (NCBI): domain Eukaryota; kingdom Metazoa; phylum Chordata; class Actinopteri; order Percopsiformes; family Amblyopsidae; genus Typhlichthys; species Typhlichthys eigenmanni. Next base: position 45,643 of record JAODUK010007439.1, on the reverse strand, counting down.
TTATAATGCAAGATTTATAAGATGGAAGCCAAAAGGATTTATAGGAATTATTTCACACACACACACACACGATGATGAAAGTCGCAACAGCGTTACAACCTTGCCACGGCCAATGTTGTATCTAATCTTATCTTTGGTTTATGAACAATATCACAGAGAACGCTCTGCCAATCACAAGGCCTCTGTACTACATTGTAGAAATATGGTGATATGGTGTGAACCATTCATGGAGAGGTTGCTCTCTGGAGGTATGTCATGACAAGAAAGAAGCACTGATGGCTTTGTATAGTGTAACTGTGAGCGGGGTCAATGACACACATACTACATGGAGGAATAATAGTAATAATAATAATAATAATAATACATTTATGTATAGGTGTCTTTCAAAAACCTCAAGGAAACCTTACAACGTACACAATAAAAACAATAGCAGCAATACATTGTTTCTAACATGTACGTCAATCATGTAAGTAGTCAATAGCAAACTAAATAAAAACAAACATTTAAGAAACGTGCATATGCTAATAGACCAGTTTGAATAGGCGTGTTCTTTTAGACTTGATGTAAAGAGAATGTGCATGTGCTCAATAGCGTCACTAGACTATTGCACAGAAGAGTAATGCCTCTAGATGGCAGTATGGCTCATGTATGGCCTTACCAGGATAGAATGCATACCCATGTAGACTCTGCTCACACAGACCAGGGCACTCCAGCTGAGAGCCATGCACAATCCAAGCAGGAAGGAGTACTGTGAGAAAGCGACACCAGACATAGAGAAACACATCTAAGAATCACAATGAGATGGCATAATGGGCCTGTTTGAAAGACTCCTGGACGGGATTGTTTCACATTCAAACTCCACTGTATATGTGCTTATAGACATACATTTTGACCATAACCCCAGATAACACATCCAACGTTTACAGTCTTTAGCAGACACTTTTATCCAAAGCGACATACATTTGTAAATAGCTTAATAGGTCATACACCACGTCATCGTGAGAAAACAACACTGTTAAAATAATGACAAGATAATGTCCTCAGGGCTAACTTTGTCATGCATACACAACATCACCTATGTATGATGAACATGCCACTCAGCCCTAAATATGAGCACTTAGTTTGTTCAATGTACCTGCCACCGTCCATATGTCAGAAAGAAAAGGCAGAAAGGCAGAGCTGTTCCAGTCATTGCATGTGTGGATGGCATGCTGTATTCGCTATTGTAGAACACCTCTACCTTCACCACAGGTGGGGACGCAGGCCGTGACCAGCGAACTACATCTTTTGTGGACTGTCCAACAAACAGATTCCAGGCCCATACTACAATGAGCCTCCGACTGACAAGTGCGTCGACATTCCAATAGAGGAAAGGGAAAAATATAATAAAAAACATTTCGTTGCCAAGCTCTGTTCCAAATGTAAATAGGTAGAAGAGAAACTTGTTGTGTATGATGAACTCCTGCCCTGCTTCACCAGTCAGCGAGTTTCTACGGAGGGGTTTTGCCCTAGCATTAGCTGCATCGTCGGGACTGCCAGTATTCTCCTGGTCGGTCTGTGTTGCGGTTGCATCGCCACATGATTCGGACCCGACTTCTCCATTTACTGCAACGTTTGAGCTGTGTCTTTGCCGGGGATATTCCTGGTCCCCAACATATTTGGCGGCTCCGCTTTCACACCTGGGCGAGAGGTGACCGTCCGCCTTGTTCGGTGTATCTGGGAATGTTCCTGTGACGCCACATATATTTTGAAAAGTCGCAACATGACAAGGATCTTGAAGGTATTTGCACAGTCGTACAAATGTATCTAAACAGTCTTTCGCCATGACTATTAATAAGAAACGCGTGATCTTTTCAATCAAAAGTTATGCTAGTAGACCATATCATAGGAAAATCGTGTGGTAGCATGAAATAAATATACCATCAGTTGCACTGGTAGTAACTAGTATTAACAGTAAATGAGATGATGCAGGTTGAATGACTTATCATCCATTCCCCCGAGCTACGGTAAAACAAAACATGCACTACCCGGTAACACTACCAAGAAAGAACACTACATGTATTTCAGCGGCGAATAATAATAATACGGCGTGGTTTCCCCATGCAAACACAACTTTACGTGCGACGAAGACTCCGTATAAGTGATGTTAAAATGCAGATTAGCACAGCTACTTCCAACGTTCGTCAGTTAGCAGTTGACGAGCAAATTGAGCAGACAACCACTGGGTCCACTGCTTCCTGTTCGCCCTTTGTCTCGGGTTAGCTTCTTCTCAAACATTGAATATGTTTAATTGCCGCCACCTCCTGGATTTATTGTGAATTGCATTATTATTAGAGTAAATGCTAGGGGGATATACACTCTGGACTCGCACATCTTGCTGCGTGCCTTTGATTAGCATTTCTATCTTTCTATCAACGTTAATTTGTGGTTAAGTGTGTGGTTAAGTATTAAACATAAAACATTATCATATAACAATGTCTGCAGACAGGGTTGATGTGGTGATGCTCGAAATATGACAAATTAAAACAGATCCATTGACAGTTTTACTACTTCCATTTAAATAATCCCATTATTATTATCTGAAATTTTGCCTATATGTATCAGTAGATGTACAAGTGAAAGAGTTTTTTTTTTGTGCAGCATAGTGAAGAACATTTTTAGGTAGCCTATTCAACGCTGCACGTTATTATTTGCGCTGGCTGGCGCTACATCAAATAAGTAGGCATAGGCTACAGTAACTAATTGGACATAGACGAGCACAGTAGCATGCATGCGGATGTCTAGCCTACTGGCTGAAACGCACACAAAATCTGCTAATAAAAATGAGAACATAGAGAGCATGAAGTGAAAAAGAATAAAGATATAGAGTCTTTGATATATTTGTATTTGTGCATTTTGATCTTGTATTTTAATTATTTGTGCAATTAGAAATCAGGTAAATTGCATGGCCAACCCCCTAGTGTGCAGCCTGAGCGCAGGTCTCACTTCATCACACGCACACGCACACACAAACACACACGCACACACACACACACACACACACACACACACACACACATGCAGGCAGAGGCACTGATGGGACCAGAGGCGTTACGCAGACCCTCCAGCATTACCGACTTTTTGTACTTATTCTACAAAAACCCAGAATGCATGGGGGCAAGAGAGGATTGGTAGCACCGCAGAACACATTTCTGGAAAATATTGTTAGGCGCTCAAGTGGTAAGTTGTTTTCGATAGATGAACATGATTTACAATTTCGAATCAATTAGGTGTTAATACTTTTGCAAGACTAAAATATTTCCATTTTTTAACTAAGGAGGTCTTTGTTGTAGGCTATTAATATAATTATAGGTTACCAAAAATGTAAATGCAGTATGATGCTCGCGAATATTACGGTTGGTCTTGAGTCTGCAAATAATTATTCCATATATATATACTGTATATATTCTATACAGTGATGGTGATGAATACCGGTGATGGTATGTTTTTCCCATTGTGTATGAAACCCCATTTAAATCTCCCAATAACACACGAGTGACCATCACTGGCATTATTTCTGGTATGTAGCATGAAACTGTTCAGCTACTGTCTGGGTCAGTGACCAATATATGGTCTCTATACTGACATTGAAATATCTCTAGAGATTCTGTGTGGTACTACGAATAAATATTTGAAATCAAACAGAAAGAAGGCTAGATCAGACCACATGGGAATCAAATTGGGAGCTAGTAAATACATGGTATTCTGTAGAACATTTTCTTTATGTGACCCTTTTTTAAATATCCAACGTTAACTGTTGAACTGTTAAAATGTTGTGCTGTGGGACAGCAATCGAACATGTTATCTCTATGCAGGATGGACCAAGTTTGCCAGACTGACACGAGCACTGACTAACAACCGCAACCTTGTACAACAGTTAGCAACCCTTAAGCAAGCCCGAGGTCAACCACAAGCACTCCAGACTGGCTGAGGTGAGCAGTGGCTAAACTTATTTAAAATACTTCAAACTTGCTGGATGCAACTGAATGAGATATTACTTTGTCCACCAATCTGGTTGGTAACCATTTGTTTGTTGAAAATCAAACAGAGATTCTAATCTGTGGACAAGGTCACTTGGTTGGTGATCCTCTCCCTAGGCCCTCTAGCCTCCTATAGTCGATCATCTGTTAAGAATCTTGATGTTATCTTTGACAGCTGTTTTAAGATAAATCGACAAATTAGCTCAGTAGTGAAATCTAGCTTTTTTCATTTAAGACTTATAGCAAAGTCAAAGTCTATCTTTCTCCGAAAGATTTTGAGAAAGTTAAGATAGACTACTGTAATTCTTTGTACTTCGGGATAGATCAGTCTACCCTAAAGCGGCTCCAACTTGTACAAAATTCCGTTGCTATTAACGGGCACAAGAAAACGGGAGCACATAACACCTATTTTGGCATCCCTTCATTGCCTTACCGTACGGTACAGGATCGATTTTAAGACTTTATTACTTGTCTTCAAGTCATTGAATGGATTGGTTCCTCTTTATCTGTCTGAGCTGTTACTTTCCCCAGGATGATCACTAAGGTGTACCAACCAGTTCCTCCTGGATGTCCCTAGAGCCAGGCTTAGAACCAGAGATGACAGAGCATTTTCAGCGGGTGCCCCAATTTTATGGAATAGTCTACCATTGCACATTTGAGACGCACAGACCTCATCTACTTTCAAGTCATTGCTTAAAACTCATCTTTTGAATTTTGCTTTTAATCCTAATTGAGCTTGGCTTCTGATGTGTCAAGCTGTCCTGTCTGTGTATGTTATTTGTTTTTATGAAGTTCCATCGTGAAAATGTTTGCCTTTATGGATGCTATTCTCCTGTAAAGCACTTTGGTCAACTATGGTTGTTTTAAATGTGCTATATGAATACATTTGACATTGACATTGTTGTGTCTCCACTAAAGGCTCTTCGGCTGGGATCAGACATTCTTCCTCAGTATAAGCAAGAAGCCCCCAAGACTCCCGCCCACATCATTCTCCACTACTGCACCTTAAAGACCACATGGGACTGGGTCATCCTCATCCTCACCTTCTACACGGCCATCATGGTGCCCTACAATGTGTCCTTCAGGACCAAGCAGAGCAGTCTGGCCTGGTTGGTGGTTGACAGTGTGGTGGACGTCATCTTCCTTGTCGACATCGTCCTCAACTTTCACACTACCTTCGCGGGCCTCGCCGGAGAGGTCATATCGGACGCCAGGCTGAACGAACAGGCTGAATGAACTACCTGAAGACGTGGTTCGTCATCGACTTGCTGTCCTGTCTGCCATACGACATCATCAATGCTTTTGAAAATGTTGATGAGGTAATTCGTTTGGAATATGTTGCAGTTACTGTAGACTCTATACGTATGTTTCTGGGTTCCCACGTATTTATTGCATAAAGGTACTTGATGAGGTTACTTATACTGCAACGGGGGTCTCATATTTCTGCCCTAGCTCTTTGTTCCTTTAATATTTCGTCTTAAAGCTAAAACAAAATTTGACACAAATCAAGGAATGTATCTTAAAAAAAAAGAATCAGTCTGTATAATTCTCAGTTCATATTACAGGTAACATATTTAAGATAATTTAGTTTAATATGGTTTAAAGTTTTATTATTCGTGTGGGAATATTTTGATTGTTTTGTTTGTTTTCATTATACATTTGTATCAGTGGTTTATTGTTACTTAACAGAAAGAATGCATTTATATTTCTGTTCTTTGTCTGTGTCTTGTGTGAAGGAATCCATCAGTGGGCATTCATCGACAAGGCATCTTCGTGATTCATATTTGAACAGGAATCACACAAGTACAGAAGAGATGCACATACTCCCAGTAAGAAAGAGTTTAACACACACCAGTAAATATAGGGATGAGTGTGGAATCAAAATATTCTTGGAAAGAAAGGAATTTCCATGACAGAAATGTGTCAATGAAACATTATTTTCTAGAAATGTTAGATTTCCACACTTCTGAATGCCATTTGAGAAGTTTTAATTTCCGAAAACCGGGAGAAACTGAATGATTTACATGCAGCACAACAGTACGCAGCGTGTGCTGCTTATGCAAGCATTTCTTACTCGCTGAAAAAGTGCTGTTAGCATATTGCATATCATAACATTTGCTGTAAGCACGCTGTTGTGGTCCATGTTGTTGTCAATGAGACTAACCCTGCGATGTCCCCCATCCGTCCATCTGTCCGTCTCACCATAGGGTATCAGCAGCTTGTTCAGCTCACTGAAGGTGATCCGGTTGCTCCGGCTAGGCAGTGCAGCCAGAAAGCTGGACCACTACCTGGAGTATAGGGCAGCCGTGCTGGTTCTCCTGGTGTGTGTGTTTGGCCTGGTGGCCCACTGGCTGGCCTGTATCTGGTACAGCATTGGGGACCACGTGGTCATAGACGAGGCCACCAACGCCATCAAGACAGACAGCTGGCTGTACCAGCTGGCCCTCAGCACTGGGTCGCCGTACCGCTATAACGCCACGGGCACGGGCCAGTGGGAGGGTGGTCCCAACAAGGACACGCTCTACATCTCCTCCCTCTACTTCACCATGACCAGCCTGACTACCATCGGGTTTGGCAACATTGCTCCTACCACAGACGGTGAGAAGGTCTTCTCCGTGGCCATGATGATGGTGGGCTGTAAGTATGCTTTACAACAATACCACTCCAACCACTCAGGTGCAGCAGGCATACCTTCAGGGTAATTACCATGTTATGGACAATTGAAGAGATTACAAGGAGGACCATTGTTACCATTTCACTTGTCTGTAATATAATTATTATTTTTTTTTTTTACATTGTTACCATTTCACTTGTCTGTAATATAATTAGCTTACAGGAAGAGCACTTTGAGTTCCAGTTACTAAGGGTTAAAGCATATTATGTTATTATTATTGTTATCTTTAGGATTAGTATTATTATTATTAATCAAGTTCAAATATCATATCAGATATCTAGCATTCATGACTCCATCTTTAAAGCGACACTCCTCGTTTAGTGTTCAGCTCTCCCCCTGAGGCAGAAAACAGCATTGCAAAACATTGCTTTGTTTTGTTCGAGTGGCTCACGCTCGCACAGCTCTCCTACAGTAGGCTCACATTGTACTCTACTGCTCCTCCTCCATGCATCGATGACACACTGTGTGTCAAATGTGTGACAGCGTTGCTCAAAGCCCTGTTCACTTAGTTGTCCAGGTGCCAGAACATTGTCAAGTGTACATTGTACATCATGTAAAGTCAGTTCCATTCTCAGTGGACATTGTTTGAAAGCAAAACTAAATCCAATTGTAGGAACAGAGAGTGACTGAATGTACTTTACGCATTCAGAAGCTTTAAAAAATACATATTTTTGCATTTAACAAATAATTTTGAACTACATGTCCTTAATCACATATTTAACTATAATATATTTTTTTTCTCCCTTTTTATTGTATTATAACTATTATTATAGTAGTTGGTCCCTGTTGAGATACAGTGGCACATCCACTGTGAACAACATACAGTACAGTACTTAAGAGAGTTGTATGTTGCTGAGGGAGGGATCCATTACTCATGGGTAGGCTAAGCATCCCCTGTGGGCTCCCATAGCCTGACAGGCCTGATAAGGATCACAGTCTCCAAGTCACCACAAAGAGGCTTCAGCCATTAATGCCAGGCTTCCTCAGCTTCACACTGTTAACGGATTCAACAAAAGCAGCGAGTATGCGACTGGTTTCACCAATGCTATGTTTTCAAAAGGGCAGCTGTTGGAATTCACAGTAATCTTAACCTTGAGTGAATAAGAGACAAGTGATCTCTACATTGTTTCACATTTAGAAAAGGCTGGGCAACTGTTGCATACGAAGATATACAACTAGCTAAATGTTCATCGTTAGTCAAAATAAGTGACCATTTGGTATAGAACTGAAATTTGCAGGTGTTGCAGAACCATAATTTAAGAACTGAGGAATATAGGAGGAGTATTTTTTAGTATTAATGTCACATGTGTCATCATTAAACTGTGTTTTCTTTTACATAAAGTATGATATTATAGCCTTACTGTACATTTGGCTTTACTGCTTTCACAGTAAGCCTCCCATTGTTTGTCCCATTCAGTTAGAGTCACATGTAAAGCGATGCAGTCCAGGGAGTGAGGCAAACAACAACTGACAACGGCACTTCATGGTCTTCACTGCCCGAAATAAACACCAATTACTCTAACATTTGGATCACAGGGATCACTCGGTCAAAGTGTCGGCTTCAATTAGCGCCTATAAATGTTTTGCTACAGCTACAGTAGTAATGCGAGAAGGATTTAGGGAATGCGCAATAAAGAAAAAGGAGATTCTGCCCGCAGTCTACAGTGTATTAAATGGGCCGTCACCTTAGATATGTAGCTAACATTTGTGATGCTAGAACAAAGCATTGAGACGTTGCTTTTCACTTCAGTGGGTAAAACGATGCGATAAGGGGAACTAACTGACTCATTGAGGTCAATGTAGTGTTGCAGTAGCACTCCTGAGAAAGTGTGCATTCTAAATAAGGAGAGGACTATATTCAGTACTGTGTGTATGGGCCTTTGTGCGTGCCTTTATTTTTAGATATTTAGCCATATATCACACATACTGTGCTCTGTATTTGTGCAAAGTACTTTTTTTAAATCCTAAAACAAACTGTTTTGCTAGAATTGGCAAGAATGCAAAGCTCTATTTTTGGTTAATTAGAGGTAACAATTATATTATGTAATATACATTACAGAGTGCTCAAGTGAAACAATGGAGGTTGCTCTGGCTTAAACTCTTTATTTGGAAATACAGCACCTTATTTTTACACCCTCATGTACAAATCATTTAGATAAACACTTAAATCAGTCCCCTTTTTACTGTATGATTCTTAAAGGGACAGACGTTAATTTGTCTGGAATTGACTTCTCTATCATGCTCTATAGTCTCAAGTCATCTGACCCAACAGTCACAAACTTTTGTGGTCAGTTTAGATTTAGCATAAAAGATGGGGTGGAAATTCAGGGTTTCTGGAGGTGCTATTTGGCAATTAGTAGTACTGTATATGATAGATGCTGTATTTCTCTTCCTCTCTTCTCTCAGCCCTGCTGTACGCCACCATCTTCGGTAACGTCACTACCATCTTTCAGCAGATGTATACAAACACAAACCGCTACCATGAGATGCTCAATAACATGCGCGACTTCCTGACGCTTTATCAGGTGCCAAAAGGTCTTAGTGACAGAGTCATGGACTTCATCGTCTCTACCTGGGCTATGTCAAAGGGCATTGATACAGTTAAGGTACGAGGTACAATATACTGTGTGCTTACAGGATGAGCAGGTTTTAAGTACCGAAAAGTAACCCTAAATCCCTAGCCAGCATGAATTGATTATTTAGATATATTCTTCATTTTGTATTTCTATTCCCTGTCTTGTTCTGTATATTTGTTTTGTGCTTAACTTTAAAAAAAGTTAATTTTTTATATCAATATGGGGCTGGACATAGTGGCAAATAATATCGCAATACTCAGGTGTATCAACTTTATTTATTGAATGTCAGTTTTATCTATGAGATGAGTTAATGTGTTACCTCTTTGCTTGCTAGCACAATGAACTGCCACTTCACATAAAGCTAACGTCACAAAGGAAGTAAACATTACATTTTCCGAACCTCTTCCAGGTCCTCTCAATTTGTCCCAAGGACATGCGGGCAGACATCTGTGTCCACCTTAACAGACAAGTGTTCAATGACCACCCTGCGTTTCGTCTTGCGAGAGATGGATGTTTGCGCTCTCTGGCTGTGGAGTTCCAGACTACACACTGTGCACCAGGAGACCTAATTTTCCACATTGGAGAGAGTGTCGACACCCTGTGCTTTGTCATATCTGGGTCACTTGAAGTCATCCAGGACGAGGAGGTCGTTGCCATCCTAGGTTAGCCAACGTTATTATGGCTGCAGACTGGTTTATGGCTTATCTATGCCCATGCGCTTAAAGTAGGCCTACATTGGATAGGATTCCTTGAGATTCGTTATATATAATGTTGTCCTCAGTCCTTTTTGCCTGTTGTAATTTAATATAACGTATATATCAATAAATACCTTTTTTAGGTAAGGGTGATGTGTTCGGGGACGTCTTCTGGAAAGAGACCACACTGGCACGCGCTTGTGCCAACGTGCGCGCTCTGACATACTGTGACCTACATGTGATCAGAAGAGACGCTTTGATGAAGGTGCTGGAGTTTTATACAGCTTTTGCAAACTCATTCTCCTGCAACCTAATCCTCACCTGCAATCTACGCAAACGGGTAAAATTCACTAAAATGTACTTCCATTTCAAAATGACATATTTTATTTAGTTTTTCTTATCTGTTTGAAAACATTGTATTACTCAATAAGCCTCATAAACATACATGGAAAGTTAACATATAAAGGTGGCCCTAGAGCTAGTACTAACTGGCTACTAACTGTACTATGCTACATGTTGAAAAATTCATGGCTCGTGCGCTGTCTGAGTGAAAATAAAGCATTCTGAATTTATTATTCATTTAGACCATTTTAGTTCATACAAGGTACACACGCCTGAACACGCTTTTATTCCATTCTCTTAGTTGTTAAGTGATTACTTAACTAGATAGCCTACTGTGGAGAATCATGTGGAGAATGCTACATACTGTTAAATGCTAGAAAGGTGTGTTACCGTCATACCATGCCTTGGCAGCTGCCGGCAGCAGAGGTCAGACGAGAGCTTGGACTGCTCTGCTCATTGGCGTAATAATCGGCCTCCTTACCCTTTATATGCGCTCCTGTGTTTGTCATTTGTGTTCATTTTGAGACACTCTACCTGACCCTAGTCGTATCAGGGAAGCCTGTATCTGTGACCATGACATCTAAAGATAAACATAATCCTTGCTTTGTATTTGCATTACATGATGATACATGTGTGTAATAAAGTTATTCTGCAATGTGCATTTCTAACCCACTTGTATCTACTCTATAGGCTATGATGACTGATAAGGAACCTAATGCACAGACCGCTTTGCTCTCCCCTCTTGCAGATAACCTTTAGAAAGATTGCCGACGTAAAGCGGGAAGAGGAGTGGGGGAAAAATGAAGTTTCTCTGAGCATTCCCGAAGACCATCCGGTTCGCTATACAAGGCAGGCCAAAAACCTATGGGCCCTGGCCTGCGTCGCCAGAGCGTCCTATGAGGTGTTGGAGAGAGAGGATTAACACCGCACAGCTACCTGCTGGCCACCGTTACACATGCTCCACCGGATTCTGGCCTGTTAAAAAACTGCTTGCACTATAATGCAGATGGCTGCATGCAGGCATACATCATGTTACCTCAAAACTACAGCAACCCAGGGAATTGTAGGATTTTAAAGCACTTTGTTTTGGAGGCCCTTTTATTCTTATTTGACACTTTTTATTTTGAGTGGATGGACATATCCGCTGACACAAACCATAGTATCTTAGTGGCTCTAAGTAGAACTAGACTCTTTAGTTATGAACTAATCCATACAAGCGCACTTACTTTTATTTCAGAAGAATCGGTTTTCAACATGGTGCTTCCCACCCACAATAAACTCATAAACTGTAACCAGTGGGAGAGTAGTTGATGGAATCTGTGCCTTACATTTTAAAATAACCATTTTGACATCCATTTTGATGGTCTACCTGTGACCAGGGAGTGTTACCAAAGACTGTAGTTGCATCTAAACAGGGAAACGTAACCTAATATTTAAAGCCCCAGTAAACCCTTATGAGTGTAACTTTTAATGTTGAAGTTGATACTGTTATTATTAAATACATACATATTACAAAGAATCAATCAAAATAAAGTGTTATTTGTTTTTACACTGCCATTTAACTTTACTATCTAACTTTTCGTGCATAAAATCTTTTTAAAACTGCAGCATTTAAACCTAACAGAATGGGTATCTGCTGGTTTACGGAAATTACTAAAGGAGCAGGTTGACATAATATTGACCTAATGATAAATAAATAATGGTAAAGTTGGCTATAGAGAGATTAAAGGTGGAGTCAGCTTTTGTAAACATACACACTTTTTGTTAAATTCTATAGCTATTCTGTGGCACAGCCCTGGATCTATAAATGGGAACAGCAACAAATTGGTACAGACTGCACCACACAACACTTAGTCGGCCTTGGCAAACATGTCTATTTGGGGGGCAGAGCTTCTGAGGGAGCACCTTATTGAAGTGAGGGGTTTTTGTTTTGATCAAGTTCAAATATCAACAATCTTTCTTCAGCATGTCTGACTCCACCTTTAATGAGACACATGCTCTCTCTTTCTCTGTCTCTTGCTCTGTCAAATAATAAAAAAACATACAGATTTGCCATGTAGTAGGATTAACCAAAAAAAAAAACTTTCCCATGCCAGGGAAGAATCCATAGTCCACCAAAACTGATGGGGGCGCTGATGTCAAAGCCCTGTCTGCTGTTTGCCGACATTACACGCAAAAGAACCAACCAGAGCCATGTAAGCGTTGAGAAACGTGTTGCAAGATGATTTGAAGCAGGTAATTCATTATATAATCTAGCTCAATTTGAGATAATTAATTTAAGCTTTGTCAACACAATGTGCATGCACATGACATACATAGTCGAAACTAAGGCCAGAATGTTTAGCCTACTGCTGGTCTTTGCAGGATAATGGTTGTGAAATAGATATACAAAATAAGTAGGCCTACCAAATAATGGTCACTCCTAATTCTCTATTAAAATGCTCTGCCCCACTCCTAGTTATCACTCTTAGATGACAATTGGATGTTGTGTCTGCTAAGTCCATTTTAAACTGCTAATTGACCATTAGAAAACATTTTTGCAATTAGGGTAGCACTAGCACAGCTAAAAATTGTTAAATAAGTATTTATTAATACTAGTTGAGTCTCTGGAGAAACAGAAATGGTGGGTTCCATTACAGGCTTAAAATGTCCAGAAACAAATAACTTTATTCTGAAGTCTATTCTTATTCTGATAAAAGGCTATTCCGTGTGATGAATTTCCAGAAAAACTGAAGATATCACACAATGCTGTGTACTAGTACTAACTACACAGAAGATGGCAAACTGGCTGTAACCAGAATAGAAAAATCAGTGGGAGGCTCCAGTGCACAATTGAGCAAGAGGACAAGAACATTAGAGTGTCTAGAAAAACAGATGCTTCACACATCCTCAACTGGAAGCTTCATTAAATAGTACCAGCAAAACACCAGTCTCAACGTCCACAGTGAAGGGGTGACTCCGGGATGCTGGTATTTTTCCAATCTTCCTCTGTCCAGTGTCTGTGATCTTTCACCCACCATAATCTGATCTTCTTATTGTCCAGTCAGATGTAGGGCTTTTTCTTTGCCACTGCCTAGAAGACCAGCATACCAGAGATGCCTCTTAACTGTGGACATTTAGATTGGTGTTTTGAGAGCTGGTGTTTTGAAAACAAGCAATGTGACCCCAAACCTTTGAACAGTAGTGTATATGCACACTCATATACTATGTCTATGTCGACTGACATGCGCACGGTCATCATTGACTGAACATTGTGGCAAATGCATTGGCAGGAATGGAACCCCATAGATAAGATACCAGTATCCTGAACTACACGTGCCGCTAACTAATGCGTGTACGTGCTACATTCTTCCAGTCAGATGGATCTGCAGCTTCCCCCTCACGTCGGCGATGTGCTCTCTGTGGTTGATATGCACGCGGGCGGCGAACCTTTACGCGTCATCTCCAGCGGCTATCCCAAGGTGGAGGGGCACACACTGCTGTCCAAGCGCCGCTACGTTAGGGAACAGCTAGACCACCTGAGACGCCGGCTGATGCACGAGCCCCGGGGACACTACGACATGTATGGAGCACTGATCGTGGACAGCGAAGTGCCCGAGGCGGACCTGGGGGTGCTCTTCATGCACAACGAGGGGTACAGCACAATGTGTGGACATGCCGTCATTGCACTTGGGCGTTTTGCCGTGGACTACAAGCTCGTTAAAGAGCCCCAGTCACCAGAGACCCAGGTGACCATACACTGTCCCTGTGGTTTGGTCAAGGCCTATGTGGAGTATTCAGATGGTAAAACTGGTGGGGTGAGGTTCCACAGTGTGCCAGCGTTTGTGTTTGCCACAGGTAGGCATTTGTTTGAAAAGGTTTCTCTCTGGTTTTTATATAATCTCTATTTTTATAAAATTCTGTGGTGTGTTACGGGTAATTTCTGGACAGATGTGACTGTGATGGTCGATGGCTTTGGCGAGGTTGTGGTTGACATAAGCTATGGAGGAGCCTATTATGCCTTTGTAAGCGCTCAGAGGTTCGGCCTGGACGTGACCATGTCCAGAACTCGGGACCTGGTAGATTCTGCCACTGCAGTAACCAACGCTGTCAAAACTCAAGTAAGGAACCTCGGTTCTCCTGATGGAACAAAAAGAAAAGCATTGTTGGCTTTTTCATGCAAAACGTTGCCCTATTATTTTGTGCCATTATAAATTACAGGTGACTATGCAATGTTTAAGGTTATTTTTTTAAAGTAATATAAAAAAAATAAATAAATAATATATATATATATATATATATACACACACAATATTTTCCTTTAGTATCAGGAGTCTTGTACATTCACCTGAAATGTCTATTTAAATTGTTGCAGGTATGAGTGGTCACCATGTTCACCCAAAGTGCTAGTATTTGCATGGCTGATTCTATACCACTAGGTGGCAGTATAAACTTAGAAACTCTTACTTCACATTTTTAAAATCGCAGAAGATCAAAGGGCACACGTTTATCAGTATCTTTTGTAGCAGAAACGTCAAACCCTGGCACCATCCTAGAGATATGCTGCCGACATGGAACATTGACGTGCGTTCTCTTTAATTAGGTGAAACTTCACCATCCAATAAGTGACGACCTAGCCTTCCTCTACGGTACCATCCTCACTGATGGCAAAGATGCCTACTCATCAGATCCCACTGCTAATGTGTGTGTGTTTGCAGAAGCTCAGGTACTTGCTTGTAGTAGGAAATAAAACATGTTATCTGGAAAGGGCTCGTATAACGTGTGTTTTCTTCCCATTTAGGTGGACAGAAGCCCAACAGGCTCTGGTGTTACAGCTCGTATTGCTCTTCAGTACCACAAAGGCCTCATCAGCCTTAACCAATCCAGGACCTTTGAGAGTGGGGCAACAGGGTCCCAGTTCACAGGAAAAGCAGTTGAGGTAAGCTGCTGAGACTGCTCCGTGTTCTCACGAGTCATGCCACAAGATACCAATGCAATTACAATATGGAAAACCATTGCTATTTTACTGAATCATTTTGACATATTAGAAGAAATTACATTACCTGAAAGATACTTGAGTTACACGTTTGAAATTTTTTTTTTTTTAATCAGTCTATGTTCCAACTGCAACAGTATCAAGTAGCTGAATGTCCAGATCATACCAAATCAGAAATGTCAAAATAGAAAATTGTCTCAGGGTTTTCTTTGAACATACAGATTTACTACTAAATGTGCCATTTGTTTTTCTGTGCTCAGGAGACCATGTGCGGAGACTTTAGAGCTGTGGTTGTGGAGGTAGCAGGCAGAGCTTTCTACACCGGCGTGTCACACTTTGTACAGGAGACTGATGACACGCTAACACATGGATTTCTCCTTAAATGACAAAGTAACTTCGTTCATATACTGTAAATACAATGCTACTATGGTCAAGTAGTGCATTTTGTTCTCAGAATGAAATCAAGAGCTAATCTATGGTGTCCTTAAACATTTGTAAGTCAGGAAAATTGTTTTGTAGCCTGGCCTATACTAAAATAAAGCTTAAGCTTTGGACATCTAAAATATGAAAGCCCAGTTTCGGAGCATAACTTAAAGAACAACAACCTCATATTGTTTTCTCCCATTTATTCTGGTCATCGTACAATGGAAGCAGTATTTAACATCGGATGGATTTACACAGGAGAAAAACAACCTGATGTCATTATACAGCTCCAGATATACAGTTTCTTCGTTGTTCATCCAACAATTAAATGCCATCAGATGTGGATCAGGCATTCAAATGTTTACTTTCTCTTTGGTACAAATCCAGCCGATGTATAAGAGACAAATACTTAACTAATAAAAAATGTAAAAGGAGAGCACTCCGGTGAAAATAGCTATTGCATTATCTGGGTGGGGGTGTTAATGACCTTTAGCATAGTAATTATGAATATATGTGCGCATCTGAGACCAGCATGCAACTATATATATATATATATATATATATATATATATATATATATAAAAAAAAAATATCTGTCACGTTTTTCCACACTAGTTGAGAAATTGTAGATTAGGCCCAGGCCTAAAGAGTACCCTTTAAACAATAACTATCAACAAAGTTAAGGCCAGCTCTTAACAGCAAAAATCCATAAAACATAACAGTGATCAGATACATAAATTCTGCATGTCAATGTTGAATACAAAACTGAGACATACTAAACCGCTTGCAATTTTTAACCACTTTTCTTTTTAAATAGTGGAATATCAGTCCTGGAATGACTTAGGATTTCATGAGGAAAACAAAAAACTTATGGCAATCTTTCCATTCAGTCTCTCTCAAGTCGCTGGCATGTCTCAGTTCAACTAGGCCTTTCTTCTTTTTGTAAAAAAATGGTGGCTGTTTTGAAATCACCTTGCCTCGATCAGAAAACGTCAACCGCAGAACAAGTCTGTTCTCTCACTTCTCTACACTGTGCATGGATTGCACCATGCACACACAATGGTTCCTACTGAATAATTTCACTGCTTCCCCCCCCCCCCCAAAAAAAAACCCTGAAACAAAACTGTTCCCGGCATTGACACAGGTATGGGTGGGGCTTACACCCCTCCCCAAAACAACACATTGTGTCTCACACATTTCAGTCAGTGGCAATGACCAAGTAAGTCACTTCTCCATTCTCCCTTCGGGAATCTTATTTGGTCGTGCCATGTTTTGGCTTCAACTCATTTTGCCATCAAGGAAGTCACAGGATGGAGAGGTGTGTGTATAATGTGTTCAGTGGTTCTGCAGCTTTTCAGGCAAAGCTATGATATGTTCAGGCTGAGACAAAGGAGGCCTTGTACATGCCTGTCTCACTCAGAGGCAAGAACCTCTTGTGATGTGAAGACCTTACACAGGTGGGCTGGTGGTGAGAGGGTTAAAGCGTGAAAGCTGGAATAACGAGAGAGTCAGCAGAACTTCAACTCCGCTCAGAAGTTGAGCTTCGTGACCGGCCGCTCTCTGCCGGAGTCTGTGGCCTGGCTGTTGAACCGCTTGCGGTTGCGTTTCATTTTGGACAGGTCCTTGTCGAACACCTCGCCCGAGCGCAGCGCCGACACCAGGTCGTCGAACTCGCCGCCGTCGTCGTCGTCCTCCCCGTTTGCCTTGGCCTTCTTGGCCTTCCTCTCCTTCTCCCTCTGTTCCTTTAGCTGTTGGACAGGACGTCACAGACACACATTAAAAAGGTGTCGTGTCCCCTGAACACAGCACTTCTTACAGTGTCTACTGCCATCTAGTGGTGTAGATGCAGCACCTTCTACACATCTCCATCTACCTTGAGTGCACATGGTTTAAAATCAAAGATAATTTATGCAAGCCATGTTGCCAAGTATACCAAAACATTGTAATTAGTTAGGCCACCTTTTAAAGGGACAATCTGACATTTTGTCCCACTGTGTATATAGTGTAACCTGACAAGCCAGATGTTTTTTTTTTTCCTCCATTCAACCATCTGGGAAGCATCTACGTTAACCTCCCGTGGGAAGCGCCATTGTTGTTTTAGTCGATTACACTGTCCATCGAAACCACGGCCATAGGTATCAGTTCTATGCTTATTGGTCACACTGGGTGGACCGGACTGTAGCGATGAAGATTTCAAGCTCTTCAGACTGATTCTCTGAAGTCACTGTAGTCAAACTGAAGCTCGCAAGATCAGGATGGCCTCACAACGCTATATAGTATACTGTATATAATGCCCCTCAAAACACCAACATTGACTACAAACGGCCCCAAAGTGAACATTGTGCTGATACACAGGGTTTAACACAGAGTTGACTCCTCTTCCCCATCGACCAATATATCATAAAATGGAACATTCATACCTGAGCTTCCATTTTTGCCCTGCGCTCCTCTTCCTCCTTTCGCTTGCGCATGTTTTCGTTCTCCTGCTGGGCCTCAGAAAAGGACTGCAGGAACTGGTCGAAGATGCCAAAGAACTCATCTGGCTGCATCTTAGCGGGGTCTTCACCAAAGTGCTTTACTGCCTTTGTGAACTGCGAGACCACAAAATTGACACGGGGTACATACAGTACTTGGGTTAGATTTACTAGTGTGTGCACATCAGAACCACGTTGACCCAATCATCTGGCTGTTTTACAGGTGACTCGTTAGGTCTCTTGTCTCTTTGAAATCAGAGGAGGTTACCAGTAGTCTGGCTTTGAGGCCCTTGTTAACCTAGATTTGTCCGGATACTGATTACAAGCCAAGGCCAGAGACTGGAGCCAGAGCCAATATTAAGGCAATGTGTTTGTTCATTACACAGCCCCGCCAGTGAAAAAGGAGATGGTCCAGATGTGAGATCACGCTGGGAGCTGATGATGCCTCAAAAGAGGTGCATGCAGAGCAAGGACAACCTTTAAACCCTAATCAGGTACAGCCTATAGTATGGTCTGGTGGGCACTGCAGTCATATAGAGATATACAAAACATGTTTGTATGCTACAGCATGTTATACTGGAGGTTAAGACGACCATTTAACACTACAAATGTTTAGTGCTCCGCTACATGCCACAGTTACTATAGAATACCAAATGCATGTACATTATATGAATTATATGCAAGCGTAAAACATAAAACACTATATGTACCACCAAGGTTTGTAGACCCTCTCTCTCACACACACACACACACACACACACACACACACACACACACACCTTCAACTTCACAGGTTTTTACCTTGTAAAAACGACTCAATGTCACTAATAACATGGGACCTACTGGTATCACTAATGGCTCCACCACAAATGGCTCCAGTCCTGGGCTGAAGCAACCCAAGAGCACACAGATGACAAGTGAAAGACTACAGGAGCAGGAACCTAACAGCAGGCAGTGCTTTAGCGCTGCGGTTAACCTTCCTCAAAAGCGGTTAAGAGGTCAAAGAGGACTGTAGAAACAGCTGCTATGAGAGGAAATAGGAAGCAAGCTTCCCAAACAATCACCGCACGCACGGACGTGCAAATAATGACTTCTAATAAAACCAATAGGTGAGCAATAACTTATTTTGCATTTGTGTTGTATGACTGTTGCCAATTGCGTATTTGTGTTGCATGACTTGTCATTTGCGTATATCATAGATAACTAGAGAGCGGTACGTGCGCGTGCAAAGAGAGAGATCCTCACTCACCAGCTCTTTGGCCTCGGTCAGCGAGTCCTCCACGTCCGAGAAGCTGAAGCTGGCCAAGGTGATGAACTGGCTCACCACGGACACAAACTTGTCCCCCGCCTGCTGCGGTTGCTTCCTCTGGTACTCCAGTTCCTACGGAGGCCAACACGGAGCTTAGCAGGGCTTGCTGCAGGTCTACAGTGAGGCCCAAGTGGCACACACGGCGCAGGTGTAATTAAGACATGGCGGTCCTGCTGACTTACGCTCTCAACACTTTTCAAGCCACTGCGCAGATTATTGATCTCTTTCTCCAGTTCGGTCATGCTGCAGCAGAGAATGGAATTATGTTATTAACCCAAGAGAGGATAGTAAGGACATCTATCGGACAGTAGGAGCTCTCTAGCGCCACCCACTTGACTTTGGCCGCGTCGGGGACACACAGCATGTCTTCCTGGAACTTCACGACTTTGGGATATTTCTTCTCTAGGATGATGATCAGGTAGTGCAGGAGAGTGATGTTCCTGCAAAGACATGGGTAGAAAGAAACCTTTAAACACCGCAGAGGAAATATGCTGCCGATCATTTGTTCGTCAGAAGGGAATAAAACAGTTCTTACTTGTCGATGCTAGACTTGGTGTCAGCGATCTTGTTGAGTGACGACACTTTAAAGCCGTAGGCGTTTCCTCTCTGACCCTTGTTCATGTAGTTTCCAAAAGCCAGCACTACCTCCAAAAGCTGCTGCAGGTTCCTACTGTGCAACACCTCTTTGGAGGCCTTGGTCAGGGCTGGGAGAACATTTCACTTTAAAGTAGTTGGCTTTTTAAATTTATTTGACATTTAACATGTCACATTTATGTTATGCCTGAGATTTACAAATCAGTTGACGAAATACATTTTCAACAACAAATCTCAATTGTTAATCAGTTGATTCTTATCAACTAAATAAATACAGTTGAAGTCATACATTTGGAATATGAGCTGAGGAGCCACTGTTAAACATTAATAACAAAGATATTAACAAACCTTCCACTTTGGGTTTGATTTCAGCTATCCTTTCTGCAAACTTCTTCTTGAAGTAGAGGGACTGTAGCCTCTGCTGGTAGTGGTTTATTCTGGTTACAGGTGAGAAAATAGAACATAACATTTCAAACTAAACTTTTACATTTGGAGGTCATATGGAGAAATTCAACAAATGAAACTCAAAGGGATACAAATCTTCAGATTAATTCAAGTCTGTTTGCATTTAAGACTTTAATAAACAAACATTTAAGGTTTTACAGTAGCTATGTTTTCATCTTTCACCATGCTAACAACCCCTTTTTGCTGGGAATTACAGTTTACCAAAATGTTTTAAATACTTCCATGTAGGGCTGTGCAATTAATAGAATTTTAATCGTGATTTAAATGTTGTGTCCTAACAATTACAAAAACAATATAAAATCGAGGAAAAACTATTATTTTGCAAAGTAAGTTTTGCACGTAAACACTTATTTTGTCTTGTGTTCCTAATTGAAGGGGCCCATTACAGGGTTAAAGTGAAATATAACATGAAAAGTATCAAGAGACATTTCACAATTGAAGTTGTTTTCACGGTAATTTGTTTCACTGTTGAGGTGCAGTACATGCAGCATCTTTCCAAAGTCAATGAGTAATCATATTGAACATTTGTGATTTCAATATTGACCAAATAATCAGGATATTAAGTTTTCCAAAATCGAGCAGCCCTACTTAGACGTGATTCATCTAATTTTGTGTTTTAAAATAAATAAATGTGATCTATCAGCACTGATCTGTACTGTCCAAGCTGGAAGCTGACAGGCCAAGTCCTCTACCTGCTCATCTCATAGAGGAAGCGGTCGGGTTTCGCCATTCGGTCCAACTCGTGCTTGTGTTCTTCCAGCAGGTCCACATCGCTCTTCTCTGGGACAAACTTCAGCATCTGGAAGAACAGGAAGCGTTTAGCACTAAAACTAAATGGGTTATTCCGCTGAACTTCCCCCCTAGCCAAAGAGGAGGATGTTCTGTTACATGCATGCAGAAACCAGACTGTTTACCTGTTCAAGCATATCTTTAGGCAGATCTTCCTGTTCGTCCATGGTGAGAATTGCTCTCTTCATTTCCTCATTTGAGAGTTTCAACCTAGATTAGACATTGAATAAATGCACAACATTTGATTGAGGATATTGAATGATATTTAAATTCTAAATACATGGTATGGACTCAAAACAGTATACTGTACTTGCTGCAATACACACACAAACAGCCCATTACCCCTTCTATGCTAGCCCCTGTGGTGTGAGTCTATTGTGGAGTGATTCGGCACCAGGCTGGGTTAAGTGAGCACATTAGTGCACAATTGAACACAATGGAGGAACTTAAGCTTTGCAAATAAAACAGTTTTCAGCATGTTCACAGAACACCAACCGTGAGAGCAGTATGTTGCAGTTTTGAGCTCGCCGACCATCAATGACAGAAAGCTCCTTCACTTTCTTGGTCGTGTCGTCCTCCGTTTCTTTCTGTGGTCGGAGTAACACGTGTTAACACCTTGGTGATAAGTGTGCCAGTAGAGGGGACACACAGTAACAAGGATCGACAATACACAAAAATATATATCGAACATAAAATGTTTGCTAAGCTAACACCACTGTAAACTAATGTCTAAAATCTAATGTAAACGGAAAATAAGTTAGCTAGTGCTATATTAAATTAAAATACTGCTGTTGTAGTATTATTAACAATGTCGACAAAAATACATGTGTTCTATTGGAAATATAGGCAATAGATAGTTGTGAGACGAAAGACAGGTAAATCAAAGCTAAGCCATCTATAGAGCTACCTTCTGTATAGGACGTGGCTTTCGGCAGGGTGGAAAATCTATTTTAAAACCTGATCATACCCATTAATAACACCAACCCCAGATTCCCATGCACGTCCTATGTAGAAGAGCTGTACTGTAAATGCACTCACCTGTTTGTTGTTATTGACCATAAAGAACTCCTACAATGCAGGCGAGAAGCAAGGAAGATGTTGGCACTCATTAGGATAAGTAAAGCAGTTACGTGAAAGCAGCCCATAAAAATCACAAACAAAAAACAATAAACAAGCTCAATTGGCAATTAAGCTACGACACAGCAGGGTGGAGGTGAGAGTTCACGTGCGTGCACGTAGCTCATGAAGTGATGATTCACATGCTTTTGCACACACAGCTAAGAATGCGGTCTGTCAGGTGGATCTAGTTTCAGTTTCATTCTTTTTCTATTAAGTATCATAGTAAAAAGGCCAATTACATACAAGATGTGCATTGTTTGACATTTGTCACTAACTTTACAAGAGGAAAGACCCATTCTGAGCATTGAGTATGACCTAATCATTAGGTAATGTGTTCAGCAATAGACTGGGGCCAGATCCAGCAGCTACTTTGAATCAGAATGTACTGTAGCAATGAGTGGGTGTGGACTATTATGACCAATCATGTGCCTGGCTTCAGGTTTGGTCAGTGATTACAATGCAGTACGACGCAGCTCATTCTTGCTAGTGCATTCATGCATTTTTCATTTCATTTTCATTTAGTATCAGCAAAATAAATGTATACTTCCATCTGTTACTGCCACTCTTAACACATCTCAAGGTTCTTTTTTCAATGCATCTGAAACATGTTCAAAAGAAGAAAACATGCTGGGCCTAAAGTAGATAATGAAAGCCGGGCCTCACAAGACCCCCCCTGTCTGACACTAAGGGGTAGAAGATGGCAGACGTGATGGTTCCCGCAGTCCCAGCCAGGTCCTCATCTACCCAGTACCTGCTGTCTCTGGTAGGCTGAGAAGGTCCTCTCGATGTCTTCTAGATCCAAGATTTTGAATACCTTGGCGTCGTCGACGTCCATCCAAACGGTCCCCTCCAGCTTGTTCTGTGCGGAGAAGTGAGATATAAGGCGTACAGTATCAGCGAGACGCGTCGAGTCGACGATCAATTATTCATCGGCCAGCTTCGCATTAACGGGGGGGAAAAAAATAGACGGCCATCTCTGTTTGAGCCTGGTGTATTTTTAGCATTAATGGAAGGAAGCTGGGAAGCTTAGCTCATTAGACGGGTCTACTGCTACTCTCCGTCCGGCTAGGGAGACAAAGGAAAGACTTTGCTGTGTGATTTATCGGCTAATGGCTCCAGGCAACCCATCTCCTGTGTAATGCACACGTTAGCGGTCAGACTCTTGGCTCACCTCGGCCAGCTTGGCCCAGTTGAAGGACTTGAGCGGGTTGGACGGCTGGGGGATGTTCTTGGTCTTCATGGCGTACCCCATGGGCGCTCCCGGAGGAGGAGGGAGCCCCCCGAAGGGTGGGCACCCGGGAGGCGGGGGAGGGCCGCCGGGAGGTGGGGGAGGAGGAGGGAGCATCATGCCGCCCGGCGGAGGAGGCGGAGGTGGAGGGGGCCCTCCTCCGAAGCTCGGTGCGGGAGGGACGGGACCGCCCGGGGGGCCGGGGGGCAGCGGGGGTCCGCCGGGGACAATAGCAGCCTGCCTCTGGAGGAAACGGGAGAGAGACGGCTTCTTTACACTGCAGAGCACAACTGGGATGTTATAGGGCAGGACGTCCTCTGTTCATTGAAGTGGATGTTGAAGGGAATTCAACATCCACTCAAATATCTCAAAGCAGTAGTTTTGAGAAACTGAGGGGTGAAGAGAGGTTCAATTTGAAGCTTTTAAAATTTAATTTTATTGTCGAGCTTATTGACTAGCACCCGTGATATTTCAAAAAGGTCTTTATGGCGGTGTTATGCTATTTTGTGAGGGCATGAAAGTATGCCTAACATAGGAAGCACGTCATGCTTTTTAAAAAGTAAGTTATAGAGTAGTGCTTAATAAGCGCAATACACTACATCATGGAAGAGGTCGGCAGCGAAAGGCAACGTACGGTGCTGAGTTCGTGCAGTCGCACTGTGAGCTCGGCCACTTGCTGCTTGACGTTCTTGTGCTCGGTGCTCTCCTTCTCCAGCTTCTCCTTCATCTTGTTGAGGGTCTGCATCATTTCCTCCTTCTCCTGCGTCTTGGCGTCGCACTCGCGCTCCTTCTTGTCGAACTTCTGCTGCAGCTCGTGGTGCTCTGGGACCCAGACAAGTCAGAGTCAGCTGCTACACGCCCGACATGACAGAACACGCAATGGTGGACAAAAACATAGACATTTTGTTTCACCTTTTCTCATTTTCTCCGCCTGCTCTTTCCATTGTTTGACCTCGTCTTCGTTGACAAGCCTGCAGAGGACAATGATGCACACACACAACCAATAACCATTTGTTGTCTTGTTACCTATTCATCTGGCTTGTAGTTCACACATTCAGACTTATTTCAGGCGGCTAAAGGGGGCTCACATCCGGACGACGTTCTTCACGTTGAAGTTCTCCAGTGGCGTGACATCGGGGTCGTGACCTTTGTCGTTCTGCAGGACCATCTGTTGAACAATGCGGTCCAACAGCAGCCAGTATTGCACTGTGTTCCCGCTTCTCTTATCTGAGGAGAATAATTTAGCATGCATCTTTTGCAGTGTTAGCCACGATGGTCTGGTTTTCATAATCACCTTTAGCATGTGCACACACACACACACACACGCACTTACGTGGCATGAGCAGACAATGGTGCAGGACGGACATAAAGTGCGGGTATGCGTCAGTGTGGTTCATTCTCTTGCGAATGAGATCAAAAACCTGATTGGCACTTTTGGTGTCTATGTGCACCTGGAACAGATAGTGTGAAGCAACGGTCCTGTCAATGCATTCAGGGGGCAAAGCACTTTCAGACCAGCAAATGATTTGTCGCCCCTTACCGACTCAAAACGTTTTGACAAACCCAGCTCGTCCTCATTCCGAAGCATTTCAAAGTAGTCCAAATGCCTGCACGAGACCGTGAAAGGGTTAAAACTCTGAATAAAACTACAAAGTATGACACCTCCAGACAGACAAAAACAAGGCATTTAAATACACTGCTGGGAGTAAAGTAAGTAAGTAATATGCCCCACAGGCAGAGGAGTACGTTAAAAGTTGGCCACATCAAACAAACTCTGGAGTTACATTTTCTATAACAAAAAGATTGTTCTCTCTGGCAGGATAGTGTATCTCCCAATTGTAAAGATCTACTGGCAGTATGTTCGCCCCCCCCCCCCCCCCAGCTTTAAATATGTCTATGATTCAGCTGTTTTGTGTTTTAAGAATAAATAAATAATACAATAATAAAATTTTTGCATACCTGTCTAAGGTGGAGTTCTCATGTGAACGTAGCTTATCAATCACTGGTTGAATTCCCAGCATTAGAAACTCATATCGGAGGTGGATGCGAAATTCCAAACTAGCCTATAAACAAATGCAGCAAATGATGAACGGTTCCTCCACTTAATGCAACGTGTGATGCTGCATTAACAAGAGAGCATCTTGGTCAACTTACCTCTCCTGCTCCTTGACTCAACACAGCGTTTATGAAGGACATTATGGCCGTCTTCAGGCTGACCTCGTCTCTGTACCGTCCCGTGTTTCGGTCCAGATCGTTCACCAGTGTCTGAGAAATTGTTAGAAGCATTCAGAAATAAAAATCGATATACATTCTATTTTTGTAACAAACAATCTGGGGCACTAAAGTCTATCAATTAATAACATACTTATGCATTTCAGCCGTATATGCCTTTTGGTATTGCCCAGACGAAGTCCTATACGACTGAAATACATGTTTTAAATTGTTACTATGATTGTATAATTAAAGGGTAAAATAAACCTGGAAGCGCGTCCTTTCCGAGGCAAAGCGCTGGTAGTGCAGCATAGCCTCCAGAATCTTCTTGTGGCCGCCGGGCACCAGGCAGACCGCTCCCATGATCTCCAGCACGGCCACCTTGGTCTTGATGTTCTCCGTGGCCAGGCTCTGGGCGATGATGTTGATGCTCTCCGAGTGGGACAGCACATGGGCGCGGCCCTGGGAGTTGTTCATCAGCGCCTTGACGCAGCCGATCAGAGACGTGTGGATCTGGGACTCGGTGGTCTCGTAGTCCATGCTCTTCAGGAAGTTCAGGATGCACGTCAGGCCGTCCAGGTCGATGAAGCGCGTCACGAACCTGACCGAGAGGAGGGGTGCATGCGGAGGTAAGAGATGGGTAACACCTCCCTCAAAAACACATTGTTTATATTAGAAGAAATAAAAACATGTCAGTAGTAATAGTTTTAGTATCAGAAAGAGATGAGCCATCCATCAAATATGCATACGAGTCAAAATACTTCAATAAGTAGAAGTTAGTTTCTAGCATATCCCCTATCAGGCATCGGAAGGAATACAATGTCACAAAGCCATTAGCACACAGTTAATCCATTTGACTGCAGACTGTAGTTGCTTTGTGTATGTAATGGTAATTGGATTTTGGGCATTTGAAGCATGTCAAGGAAGACGTTTCCATTGTGAAACGAAAGGCATAAACGAGCAAATGCAATAGAGAACAATGGTGAGAGACGGAACGAGTTGAAGCTGCCTGTGCAACAGAGAGTGTCTTTGTGAATGTGTACACCTCATGGGCTGTGTCCGCAGAGCAGTCTTCAAACTCTCAATGGTTTTGTTCCTCTCCTCCTCATCTTCCTTCTCAAGAGCAAGGAGTGTCTTTCTCTACCGGAGACAGAATAGTGTTGATCTAGTGCTGATGGTTACATGCTGCTTTCAGTTTACTCATTCAAAGATATAACAATATTACTAAAAAACCCAAAGGGCCCTGCCATTGATGATACTACGTGACCACAAATAAAACACACCATACTGGAATTATACTGTTGACATGCATTATGTTACCATGAGATTTCAAAGAAAAAGTATTTATTCATAGATGTCTGTAGGTCACGCAATCATCTGAACTAACAATAAGCCTGCATTTTGCAAATGATGGACTTCGCATTTGCCTCAAATATGCCAAATGCAGAAGCGGAATTATATTTTAATGAACACAGCAACAGTATAACCACAATTTTGGAATGGTCACGTCAAATGTCTGTGGTACGACTGATTTACCAAATGCATTTTTCCCCAGTGGTGCTGCCTTTCAAAAATATAAACAATTTTAATTTCCCTAATCAAAAGCTTTTGTTTATATAATAGTATGACTTACAGCCGCCATTGAATTGAGCTGATCAATGTAGTATTCTGGCCAACTAGTGGCACTTTTATCCTCCTCTTGTTCCTGTAGAGACAGAAATCATTAGATATAATATTTCACTAAACAACAAAGGATGTGGGTGTATAGCTACTGTACACACGCATACACTCTATATACTGTATTTACACACACACACTTATTAAAATACATGACAAGGGTCAGAAGGTGAGAAGAGTAGAATAACATAATGTTTTGAGATCGCTGGATAACAGCCTACACCATAATGATTAGGATCAGACGTACATTAACACCTACTACACATAACCTGCTATTATTGTGACCAGTGCCATTATACAAAGGCATGCTGTATCTGCAGGCATTATAATACAGGTTACATTACGGTATCAAATAAAAGGTGCAAGACTACATCGAGGCAACTTGAGTTGTCATTCTTCACATCATTTGAAAAAAACCTTGGTACACAAATAGCTCAGAGCTAAATAAATGGAGCAATGAAAGTAGGGCAGCCTATTTTCTTCCTTACACCAGTCAGGGGAGATGTGAATCCAGCTTGCCTTGGCTCCAGAGGAGCACAGAAGCTTGAGAAAATATTGATAGAGATTAGTGAATGAATATAAATTAATTAATGGATTCAACTTTTGCCTAGTTTAATCCACTGATAAGTACGACTTTATTAGGGGGATGTGAAGAAAGCCAGGGTGGGGTGACATTCTTAAACTTTGATTTCATTTTAAGACGGCGTTGCACTTTCCAACCTTAGCCTTGGCCTGTATCAAAAAAGTTCTGAAGGTACCCCCTTTTTATTTCAACGCTCGCTCCATTAAGCACAAGCGAGCTGTGACCACCAGAACTAATTGGACGAAAGTTAATAAAGCGGCCTGCAGTGACATGGCTTGGCAGAGCCTCGGCCGGTCTGTAGACACCAAGCAGTAACAGACGGCCGATCCTGCTGTTCTGCCCGTGAACTGTGCCAGGGGGATTTGGCAGTGACTGCAAGGGAGTTCAACATAAATACAAATCTATGCAACAATTATCTTTTGATGTTAAAAACAGCAGACTCTGAATAATATTTTGTTCTGATATTCTAATACTGCAGCGTCTAGCAATTACAGTGATTAATGGGTAGTACTTTGGACGAGCATTTTAAAGATTAAAGTTTTGAGGAACAAAATAATCTAAGGATACCGAATGGAGGGAACGGGTCATAAAAAAGCAAAGTTAAGTTACAGCCTGAATAAGTTGGAAGAAATGCTGACATATTGAAGATGAAATGCATTTTCTTCTTTCATGGTATTTTAAACAAAACAGCAACATCTTCCCTAACAGCATAATAAATATGCTCCTTGGCAGATAGGGTGGATTAGAGAATGAAAAACTGAACAGGCATGGGTGATTTATTCTTTCTAGTATGGTTTCATCATCTATGGTGGCTAGCCAAAACAAACAGAAGTTTCTAACTTTGTAAAGACTTACCTATAGCCTCACTGTCCCACTCAGGGGGGAGGTTAGGTTTGACCAAAGGCTACTAGCTAAAAAAAAAAACACCATCTCTGTCTTGCTCCAGTGCCTTGATAAAAACCCTCGTCTATCCCCTTATCCTCCGCTGGTCTCTCAAAGACAAAGCCGCACCTGTGGAAGGGAAACTTTCCTGTTTGCTTTGGACGAATGAGCACTTCCCTAGCCCCTCCAATCCTAACCCTTCCTCTCCATGGTGAGGTTTAGAAGCCCCGTGGGAGAGATGCCAGGCACCTCTGTAGCTGACTGGGCTAAGGCCAGGGTCTGCTGCCCAGTCAGCATTTTTACTACGCTGTTGTCGCCATTTCCCCTGGGCTGACACTGAATAGAGCTCAGATCAGCCCACCTGATCTCTTACTGAACCACGAACAAACGGCACCAAAAACAAGTTGGCTTTTATTTTTATGACTACGCATAATTAGGCTAATTTGGCCCCTCGGCTGTTTCTCATTAGGCTGCTAATTGGGACGCAGTAGGAGCCCCCAATACATCTGCTTGCCTTCCTCGTATGATAGTGCGTTTGGGAGTTTGCAGCTCGTTATCGGACACTTATTGTTTTTATGGCATCAAAGGTTGCAGAGACGCGTGGCCCGCCTATGTCGGCGGTAGGGCAGGGCGAGGTTACCGGTCACACGGGTGTCATGAGTTTGTCCGTGTGTGTTTATCAACTGCCTATGCTTGATGTGAATGCAGCCACCATTTTCCATTCACCACCTTGACAAAGTGACAGGAGACGGTATTCTATGATCTAAGATAGGGGTGTGTGTGTCACCGTTTCATATCTGTGAAGCTATTCAGAGCCTGCATTGGCAGAACGGACTTTCTGTATCATGTGAATGCAGTGGTTGAAGAAGTCATATACTTCACTGTGTTGCTCAGCTGCTGTTTTTAGACATGCTAATCATTTGGATTTTTAGATATTTAAAATATATTATCAAGATCACACCTTAGTACATACTGAACTATGAGATTTCCTTTAGCACAGCTGTTTCCCATTGCTGTGCATTTACAGTGAGGTTTTTAGTTCACTTTCGGACCGGTCCTTTGCAGACAATCCCAGAGTGCCTCACCTTGACTTTACGACAGGATGAAGGAACACTGTTCTGAAGGAACACCGTTACGAAAACTGCATGACCAGTCTGCATATTGCGCAGGGCAGGATATCCTATACACTCATAATGAATGCCTCGGGAATCATCAGTCAAAAAACAAGTGTCGAGTAGTCAGTGGTAGCTGGTCAGCTAAACTTGTTTTATTTTTTGGCAAGATTTGACAAAACCAGAAGGCCACATTAAAGTCGGACCTGACTCAGCAATTTTGGGTGCTAGAAAAATCACTGTTTTCCTGGATAGTTGATGTTTGAGGGTTTTGCATACAGAAGCATTATGTTCTACATAATGCAGCTTTTGTTGCAGGGCTCGTTTTGATTATAAGTTTCTACAAAATATTTGGGGGAAACGCTTGGGAGTTTATTATCCAGTTGGATAATGGCCATTTGAACTTGGAGGACATATTTTGTGTCCTGTGTAAAGTATAATTTCCCATTTTTGTATCAGATATGCCAGACAAAGCAACTGTAGCCTGCAGAACATCTGTACTGTACGTGTTTTTCAGGCAGACAACACACTCTTGTGCGTACATGTTCCAAGAGGCAGGCATGTCTACCTGATCTTTCTTGGTTTTTGCTCGCATATTTAGCTCCGGGTGGTCCTACATACACTTTGACAGCGAGGAAATGCTATACAATAATAATATTCGACGAAAGCACTGCGTTGATGGCAAACTTGTGCAGAGGCCTACTTGGGTCTGCTATTATAAACAGACACACAACACCCATGTACCTTCTTTTTGCTGCAGTAGATCTGCCATTTCTTCTCTGCCGGAAGGGCGAACATGGCCTCCCTGTGTTTCTCTGTCATGTCAAGTTCGTCCTGGGAGGGAGAGAGAATGGGTGATGAAAGCATAAACAAAAAGGAAAAGGGGAAACTCATTATCCCTGCCTCCACATTTCATTCACTGCAGCCTGGACGCACAAGATAGCATTCACTGCGAGAACACGGTCACATACTGTAAAACGTCGATACGGGCTTCACAATGTAAATCAGAACATCCAAGTGGCACAGGGTTTTGCATGATAGTATGCGATATGCTGTACTGTTGGAAATGCATTCATGCACGCATTATCGCTGCTGTGTTCCAAAAAGAAGTTACGCCATAGCGCGCCACTCTGTTTTCACTTATAGATAGCGCGTTGCCTCGTCTCCTCACGAACAGCAGGATATCACTGGATGCTCTAGACAACAACTATCAGATGCTTGCCAGACGTTAGACATGTGAGTAACGGGGAAAAGATAAGGCGTGGTCTCGCCTCACGACGTGGTAACAAACATCTGGAAACAACATGTGTCACAAAGTAGAACGGACCGTTTCTTTGCACACAAGGACAGTGTGAATCACTGGCAAACATTTGGACTTTCGGAGGGATCTACGCGTGATGGGGAGACTGTATCACGGAGGCATCAAGGGATCTGATGTGTCACTGATCATAAAAAGTATTCTTGCATATGCAGGGTTAAGCTACTATTCAATACACACATTCTCCTGAACAGACTGTGCTGAAAAGGGCTACCAAAAGACAAATGAAAAGCTATACTGTCTGTAACTACGCAAGACTTTACACTGGAAACTAGAATAGAACTATAGAATTTGAGTTGTAAATTTAACTTGACTGATCATTTAAGAAACCAGAAACCAGAGGCTAATGTTTAGCCCTTGTCGACCTCTAATGTCTAATGTGCATACTCTTTAATATTAAAACAACTTCATCAAAATACCTCAAGGACATGATGCTTTCTGTGGCCATGGTACCTCTACATTTCAAAGAAAGAATGACATCCACCTTTTGTATTAGAACATTACTCCAACAACCAGACACCACTGGACAAATCATCGCATTCTTTGTCATCTTATCATTACGGGTTGTTCACTTCCCGTAATGCTATTGGGTGCTCTGAATCAATAGGAGACCTCATCTGATACCCTGAGAGGGCTCATTGATTTTTAGATTCCGGCGTAACTCCAAAAATAGCAAGCTTTCGAAAGGCAACTGATCTAACTGGTTTGTGCCTGCGTTGTCATTCTGCCTTACACTGTCTAGTCTTTTACTAGCCACAGAACGTTTGACATCTGAAAGACAGTATACAGATGACATGCTGTGCCAATGTGAAGGCTGTGACCTGCAAAGCACACACACATAAGTGTGTGGTCGAAGAGTACACTGTACCAGACGGCAACATGCATTGTTGTGTTATTGTGGACACGCGTGTGATATTGACTTTGTGCAGAAATGGTCGGTGTCCCATTTAATTGTAAATAAACCAATCAAAAACTTGCTTTGTTGTGGCTATGCGGTAACACTTGAAAGATCCATGGTTGAAGACAACCATGTACTGTAATGATCTGTAATGATCTGTAATGATCGCAAAGATCCAGATGTAACTGGCTGGCTTATGAATATGTACTTGATAATATCAAGGCAGACTGGTTAGGTTATTTAGGAATAAGAAAAAAAAGCATGGCTATGTTAATGTAATTCATAGAAACAAAGCAGTCAGTATTTAAATCTAGACTTAAAGATAAAAAAAGAGATGATGGAAATCTATTGTTTAACGCAGCGTCAGTGGATAAGGGCATTTACAGTCCTCTCGAGCTACATCGGTGCATTACAACAAAGCAGTCAGGACTGAAAACAAACGCACTGTATTCTTCAATACGTCAGTGAAGAATCAGAGGAACACATCTCACACGTTGTGTAAAACCTGACTGTTGAGTGACCAAGTCTGGGTCAAAGGCCAGGTATAACGGATAAGGCCGATAGTCTTGTTATCATCAGCTTGTTTTTGCGTGTTTTCTAAATGCACATTCTTTCTGATTACGCAAGCACGAGACTTTCGTCAAGAAAATAGACCCCACGTGGCACTTCACCCCCCCCTCTTTTTTTAAAGAAATTGAGCCACTGGGAGTCTGGTTGCCACACTCAACCTATTATGTTCCCGGAAAAAGGACGACCAGACAAAAACAAGCAATTACAGGACACGGGAGGCCAAGACACAGGACCTCTGAATGAGGTCTACTGATGATGTGCAAAACTGTCATGCTTAAATTACTGTGTCAGCCACGGAGGAGAAAACCGTGGCAGGAAAGCAATAGGGACCAAGATAAATTAAGAGTGACAATTACACAGAAAGAATAGCTTCTTGGCCCCGTTCCTCTGTTACTGTTAAACTACTGAGGAAACGAGAGCACCGCCGAAGCTAAAGCCGCCTCATTAGCCTAATAAAACATTCAAAGTGCCCAATGCGCTGCTGGCAGTAACCGCTTCTTTACCAATTCAATCCTTTATGATGTGTTATGCAGCTGATTGTAAAGAACGTTCTAGGAAATGCAATTATCCTGAGTGTAATTTTAACTGTTATGCTTATAAACCTTCCTCTTTGGTTAATAGGCGTATGCATTCATTCTGACTACATTATGTACTGTAGCTTTGTGAACAAAACAGCTACACTCACTCTCGAATACAGAATTATTAATAATATAACACAGTAATTACACAGTAGGTGTAAAACTACTTGTCTGGATCTGCTTCATTCACCAACAAACGCAAAGTTCACACAGTGACGTACCACCAACTCTGCAAACATGACATCCAGCTCATCTTGCCCTGGCATAGGTAGCGACGGCTCCATGACCTGGAGGGCAAAGTCCTCCCGCAGCCTGTAGGTGATCTCTGGGTGATCGCTGCCATTGAAACAGCAGAAGATGAAGGAGAAGCCGCCGCGGCCTGCGGCGCGCTTCCTTGGAGCCATGGCTGACCTGATGAGAGTCTGGCTGCCCGGGCCTCTGCCTGGGACTTTGCCTGGGCCTCGTAACAGCCTCCTCCACCTCAAGAGTGTGGCCCTCCGTCAGAGAACACTGTAGAAGACACAGCAGGAAAACGTTGTCTTTGTCAAAACAAAACAAATGACAAAGTAATTACAACAAATGACAAAGTAATTACATTGACAAAGTAACAAAAACTATATTTTTGTTGGAATTAGGGAGACAATGGTGGTGGACAGCTGATGCTAATGTATGACTTATGATTCCACCCTGGTAATGTTGCAATGTTTAGAAAAGCATGCCATTCCATCAGTGTAAAAAAAGATTAAATAGTTCAGAACATGGTTCAGAAAGGGAGGGATTGTTTGAAGTTTAAACTATAATACATGTCTCACTTTTCCTCCTAATTAACCTTCAAGAGAGTAGTTTTTCCACTCACAAGATACAAACATTCTGAATTAGATCAGTCAAATTGTAAGTGCGGTTTATGTGGAACCTGCTCAATGCATGCAGTAAGTATGGATAGGCCCTGCTGTAAATGATGAGTAGTTGACTAGTTATTACACGCCCAACAGGTGTGGCATGCTTTAATAGTTAATAGAGATTTATATTTTTTGACTGATGAGTGGATAGAATGCATGATTCAAAAAGGTGACGAAACCAATCCAACCAAAGTAATTTAGGACGCCTTACATTCCATTTCAGTGATCGGAATGTCTTTTTTTTAAACATGCCCCGACTTGAAAAGTAAACGCGAGTGGCAGGATAGGTCAAATGATTGGTTACAATTCAGACATTATATCACACCTGGGGCCACATCTGACTGGCTTGTTTTTTATATACACGTTTTTTTTGTGCTAAATTACATGTAAGACATATTCAAAAATGATCCACTTCTTATACAAAGGTCTCTTCAGGCAACTGGAAAAACTTGAATTTTAGGATAGGGATCATTACAACATATTATGCCTCAGATACACTTCCATATGGGTTATTCTGGTCTAATGATTTTCTATAAAAGGGATACAATGTATAGGCATATCCCATACACCATAGGTACATCTGATTCATTTGGCTTATACTCTTTGGTAGTTGCTGTTTTGCCAGTTTACATTTATAAAAAGGAAACTGTGTAGTTCCCTTATTGCAGAAATGCCATAACACGTATTTTGGGAGGTCCTGTACTAACACTATGAACAAATAACATTTAGAGATCAGTTATCCGTTGCAGCTATACTTTTCATTTAGTTTAGCTCGTTTTATTTAAGAGAGAAACAACATATTGATACAATGCAAAATAATATAAGGATAGCAGACTAATAACTTAACTGCATTTTACATACGTTTCCATTAGTTATTTTCCTTTATTATCTTACATGATGCTCAGGTTGCTATGGTAAAATGAAGCAACTCTTTCGTGTAGGTAATGGGCCCTTTTCCACAGAGGTGCAGGGTAACCTGTGAACCACAGCTGTAGCTACTGCTGCTAATCATGGCCCTATTTGCATTTAGTTACGGCAGCGTGACTCCACCTAGGAAGCAATCAATGGTGGTACTGGTACCGAGTCTGATGCTGTGTCCGCAGGTACGCTGATATTGTTATAAACAAACATTTTTCTGCAGTATTTGGCCTTTCATCCACATGTAAACGGTGCATCCGATCACTAAAACCAAAGGTTTAGCAAAACTCCTGCCATAGTGAAGATATTTTAAAACTCCGTCCTCGGCGTTCACGTGTAGACAGGTAAAACGGAGTTTGAGCTTGTAACGTCAGCTTGTGGGCCGGCCTTTTGTCTGATGTGTGCCGTTAACTGTTTACATCAGAGAGAATAGAACTTAACAGAGATGTTCCAACAGACGGAACAGAGCGTAACAGTGACCGCCCACTTTTTTGGGGGCTCTGGTGCCGGAAGAAAAATTCTCATTAATTTTCTCCATTGACTTTTTGTAAAATCCTTATTTAAAAGAGTTTTAAGCCTGGAACCAAGCCATCCAGCTACGAGAGTGATCCTGACCATAAACATTTGTTTTTGGAGCAAAAACCATTTAATAAAAACGGAATAACGGCAAAGGTACAATACTGTGTATATAACATATTGTAATAGTGAAGGAACTGCGTAACCCATAACCCACAGCTCCGAAGCGCTAAATTCCATTACTGTTCAGACAGCCCAGCAGTCATAAATGTTCATTACGCAAGTGTGCGGAGCACATTACTGCACCCCACCCGAAAAGATACAATCAACTCGATGTCAACATTTGGGATGGATTCCAATCTATCAATGACAGTAGTTTCTTACTTGGTTGTTCACTTCACATGCATTTTCACGTACCAAGTTGTGTTTTGGCCCTACAGTAGTCTGGAAATACAGCTGTCGTCTGGATACTGTTCCGCTTTCATATTATATTAACAAGGCAAAAGGTTTTGCAGAAAGATTCTAACAGTATATGGAGATTTTCAGATAAGGGTTCAAATGCTTAATCTTTTGTCAGTGTTTCATCACCAGTGCACGCCTGCACACACACAGTCAGTTCAAAGAGCTACGATGTGGGCCCACAGCACAGCTGGATATTCTCCAGGGACAATGATACATAAAAGAAGATTATATCTATCTATCTGCCATGATAGATAAAGATGTGAGGTCCAGATAGACATGAGGTCACGGATGTCGGCACATCACAAAAACAGCTCTCCAGTTCCAGATGGAACTGTGGGATGGCCAAGCACAATACCACATAGGCTGAGCGGACCTACAAGAATGTGCTTCTCTGTGACATGAAGCCAGATTACGGTAGCAGCTTCACTTGACCGGTCCTACTGTTTTGACCCAGAAGAGTGCAGGCTAAAAAATAAATAAATAACTAGCACAATGGTTCTCCTTTTCTAACCCACCCATGGACAAGAAGTTCATTTAGGTTAATACCACATGTAAGCAATAAATAACATGCTAATATTAAGAGATTACACTAAAAGTGTTGTGTCTCCCATCATAATCAAACACACGTTTCAATATAAGACACTAGAAATATGGCAAACAGTATGCGTGACAAACCTTCAAGTGTGCGCATGTTAGAAGCGTGATGCTTCAGGCCTTCAACACATAGAATACGGTACACACCAGCTAACATCTTACTACGCTGACTAGCGTGTTTATTTTGACACATACTTGACTTTTTCAAATAGACGACCAGAGGCCTCTCCGGCAGCTGTTTGGCTTCACATCCACCATCTATTCTAACATGGAGCGACGAGGCATTGAAGCCTTCTTTGACCATATTAGTCCACAAGACAGCGGCCATTGTTTCCATTAGCTCACGCAAGCTGTAAACTCATTGTAAACTATGGAGGAACAGGACAGCTCTGGTGCCCATCCAGTTGGGAGAGCTTGTAGATGGCTTGTAGAGAGGCGGTTACGAAGAATAAATAAAAAATGAGGGCGTGTCCAAGTCAAGAATGTAGTTTGTACAGTAAATACAGTCTTTAAGACGTTTTTTTATGCAGTTGTATGCCCCAAACCATCGTAACCCTGCTCCCCAGAAGGTTGTCTGTTGCAGGGTCAAGTTTGCCAGTGTAGCAACAGCTTGTCAGAACAGGAGGACATTCCAGGAATACCCTGACAGGCCTTGTGACCCTGAACAACACCATACAACACCTTGCACTCCCACCGCCACCTTACCAAACACTGGCACACCCATACACACAGCCACAAATAGTTCAAATTATTTCGATGTCCTATTGCTGCCAGAGCAGAATGTAAAATGGATGACCACTTCAAAGTGGTCTAAGATTTCCCTGTTTGTAAAAGTTTAACAGCAGTTTTCTAATGCAAACGTTAGAGAAAATAACCACTGATGCAGTCTGCAGTATAGGTCACAGCCAGTAAACATTTGAATAACATCGCTCCAACAGACAATACCCATACTGTAGTCAAATTGAAAGGCTATTTTTTTAAATGCATGAAAGATGACTGCAATCGTGCTGCAGACTGTGTGTGCATTTTAATAGTAGGGCGTCAGAGCTCGTAACGGATCCCTTTATCTCCGTTCATTCATACAGCTTGGGGAATTGAATACTCTTACGCGTACGCGGCCAAACACTCCCTCCTTTGTCTCCAGAAGATTTCTCTCCTCGGATAGCCTCATTGTTGTCTTGACCATGTGGTTTGTCTGGTGACCTGGCGGCTTTCCAAACTGGAAAGAGAACCTCAGTGTTTTGTAAAGTAAGCGTGAGCCTGCGCAGGGAGCCGAGGAGCCTCTCCGTAAAGGAAAACCTGCAGCGGTTATGCTGGAGGAAAGACAGACGTCAAACAGCCGGGCGACTCAAAACGTAGCACAATGTAGCGCTCACGTTCTTGGAACACGTGCGGCCCGTGGAGGACAAAGAG
The DNA here is from genome assembly GCA_027564635.1 of Typhlichthys eigenmanni. Classification (NCBI taxonomy): domain Eukaryota; kingdom Metazoa; phylum Chordata; class Actinopteri; order Percopsiformes; family Amblyopsidae; genus Typhlichthys; species Typhlichthys eigenmanni. The sequence continues at coordinate 7,330 of JAODUK010007439.1, read as the reverse complement.
CAATAATTCAATGACCTGACACTTCATCTCCCAGTCTCTCCAGCTTTTCTCATTCCCCTCGGCCCTTACCTCCAAAATTCTGGCTGTGCCTCTTCGCAGCCTCCTCTTTCTATATTTAGCTATAAGCTATACTCCTCCAATGGTAGTCCAGCGTGGAGAGCAGGCTAATATAGAATGGAACCTTATGGTGGCTGACATGACTGTCAACAACAGTCTTTGCATGCTAAAGCACGCACACAGACATATAGCTTATAGATGGCCTGCATAATTATTTGGTTATCCAGAGAGAAACAAACTGGGATCAGTCACACTCAGGATATTTGTCACAAAGTAATAGATGATTGGTTGTGGTTGGTTTACAAGATAATAAAACTATACAAGCCTATCAATACTACACTTTAAATATGACTCAGATACATTTGATCATTTCTGTTCTCAGTGGGTACATTGGGAACATGAACTAGCCTTTGGATCTTAAAGTCTCAAAGTGCACTAATTGAATCTAGTCTAATAAATTATGCCTAACAGTGACAATATCCTGGTGTGACATTATAAGAGAATTATTGCCATCACTAATAGGCAGTGCTGTGCATAATATATGAAAGTGAATAGGTCAAGTTGAACCTTATGTTAGCAACATACCACAAGCTTCACTTGGAAGAGAAACTCCAGTTTGGACAGAGTACACAGTGGACAGTAGTGGAATAAAAACAGATGTGAAATACCTTTGTCTTCACCAGATGGCATCCCTCTGCGGGACCTGGCCATCTAAGCTATTTTCACTTTTTTTTTTTAAATATAACTAAAGAATAGAAGCAAACATATATAAAAACTCTTAACAAGGCCTTAGGACAACCTTAACTATGTGTGCTAATGAACCGATCCCAAGCCCCGCCTCATTCACCTGTCCAACCTAGTTACTGTAACTAGGTTGGACAAAACAGCAGAGTAGGCTACAACAGGAAAGCAGACAGTGGAAGAGGAGAACTGTTATTGTGGACAGATGAAAAGGGGCAGGGCTTGGGATCGGTCAATTAAAAAGTTAAGGGTACAATCACGTGGTTTAGGATAATCATGTTACGCCAACCCTCGCTGTTCCAGCTGTGCAGTCCAGAAAGTGTTTGCCGGCTACCGGTTGCCGTCTACAGTCTGCCGTGTTGTTGTTCCATGTGAACATATCATAACTGTTATTTTCCCCCCTCAAATATAGTTTGATTTCTCGGATTAATAAAGAGTTTGATGTGCCCTCTTGTAGAAAACTAGAGCATATCTGCAGCAGGGGTTTAATCTTTTCTGATTTAGGATTTGGGCTGGATCAGACATTAGATTTGATCATCATCCAAATACATCTGAACGTAGTCTGATACACACCAGCCCCCTAATAGTGGTTATTCATTATGCCGGCATCGTGTTATACTCATCTAATTATATTTCCCATGAAGTTAAAGTTAATCTTGGCAGTGTTGCGGCACGATCAAAACGTTTTATTGTTTTGGCCTAATGAGCCAATGCATGACGTTATCACCCCAATAGCTTCAAAGAGCTTCAGATACAGCCAGCTTTAACATCATATATCAACGATGTTAACCAACAAAAATAACAACATATTGCAGGCTTGGGGGAAAAGCAATATAGACACAGTGCTCTAGACTAATTTTCAAAAGCATTGGCCACTGGCATATAGATCGGCATATGGACTTCTAGCAGATAAAAGGGCTGGTGAGTGAGATCACCAAGATACACAGTCAGGGCCCTGGAGCCACTCTATTGAAAATCAATGAACTGAAATATTTTCCTCATCCAGAGTACTTGTTTGACCTTTGAAATACTGATCAGCTTTACTATAGAGTAGTATTGGTCAAGAAACTAATAATAATAATAATAATAATAAACATATAATATAATATATAATAATAGATTAATTATTATTATTATTATATATTATAAAAAAAGAAAAGAAATCATTAGTCTTTCCAGCCTATAATATAAGCTTGCCCATCCTATGTCCATCCAATTTAATATTCTATACATGGAGTTCAATTGCTTTAATTTCCTTAAGCAACAATATAGCAATATATTTAAAATTATATAGAATATTGATATGTCACCAGGCCGGACATCGATCTAAGTGGTTGCCCTGTCAATAACTAACTGCCCGATAAGCAGTTGTGCTAAATCCTCAATGACATGGTCACTGTCCACACATACTGGGAGATCATTTGACAATCATTATTCCTACCAAGGCCCAGTTAAGGCAAGATTAAATGCAATCAGGTCACTGGCTATCCAGTGATTTTGCCTCCAAATACATAGCATAGTTTAGTTTTTACACAGAAAATTGAAAGATCTGTAATACATCCAGTCTGTCTAGGTAGGATTAGTAGGTAGTTGTCAACATGTCCCACAGCAACATCCTTTAGACATTTTCACAACGAATATACATTTAAAGTTAAAAGATTTGATGGAGAGACAGTGATTCCAGTTGAAGTGATTCTTGTTTAACACACTGCGGCGCATAACAAAATTTTGTCCTTCTGATTAGTCAGATTGCCTGTCAATCAAACTATGGCGAAAGGTCCATTGTGTCTGAAGTATAAATGTCACTGGGAGGAACGCTGAAGATTCCTATCAGATTACAAGATTAGCATACAGACTACAGAGTGAACAGTGGAGATGAGAGAGGCCAACATGAAAACAACACTTCTTTGTACAAAACAATGTCTGGTGTCTGTCAACAAGTTGAAGGTTGAAGATTAGCCAGGTTGAAGGTTGGCGAGGTTTAGTGTTAGCATGCTTGTGTTCAAGGCCATTTAAATGTTTTAATGATGTTACACTGAGCTCAAACAGCTACATCTGCATTATGCTAGTTCCACAGTAGGAAGTAGTGTGGGGGAAACTGACAAATGTTCGATGTTCGGTAATTAGATAGAACAATGTATCACTGGACTTAGCAACCGGTTTACCTCACTGTGACAGGAGAAGGAACCACAACACATTACACTCATAAGGTAAAACTGAATAGGGAACCAGCTCAATACTGTTGTGCTGCCAGCTGCTTTTATTTACACACACGCACACACACACACGCAGCAGTGAATCTACTTATTGATTAAAAAGCCCAAAACTCTACTGGTCTTATTTACATAAACTAATCTGATTTATTTTGCACATCCTTCCTAATTACACAGTCACATAGTTTTGACATGTTTCAGCAGACACCTCATCAGCAACGTAGTCACTGTGACCAACCCCTGCATCATCTCTACCCACACCCAGAGAACATTTCTTAACAGTGTTTGAGTGGGGGGGAAAGCCTAATAATCAGTTCTGTAGCATCGATGTCTATTTAACTAGACAATGTGAATGAGCTGAAAAATGATATTTGGTGAAATAAAGCTATTGCTGTCTCGTGTCAATCAGTTGTAGCTGGCTACATTCATGTTTGAAGGTACAGTAAGCGATTGTAAGCAGTACACTTTGTCAAATTCACCAAATACTGCATCGCCTCATATTTCTCTATCTTACTGACACAGTTCCCTGTGCGTGCTGACAAAAGAAAATAACTTTTACACAGCCCAGGAACACGAACAAATGACTAACACTGCTCGCAACAACAGTGCCGTAGCCATCGCAATGCGTTTCCAATTTGTGAAGCACCCAATGGCATTGAAGGGAGGCATTTTTGTTTTTAATTGAGTTGGAAGTTAGCAAGCATTCTCCATTAAATCCCCAGGCCTTCTCTGAGTTTTCCATCAGAAGACGTCTTTGTGGACTAATTATTCAATTCAATTCCCAGCTACACTTATACAGCACTGTGCACTGCTGATCAATACCAATGGTTGTTTGGCCCCATGCCAGCAGGCCTTAAATGACATATGGATGACATATGTCATTTTATTGAATACTTATTATTGTAAACATGTCAATGACTGATAAAGTTTCACTAATATTTTCTTCTGATCTGTTTAAATATAAACACATTTGCACAGTTCAGTACTAGTTCCTGTTACTCACCTTGTCATAATGACATGTTTCTGTTTATATACACACACACACACACACACACACACACACACACACATATATCATCACACATGCACATAACTACTACTACCCTGGCTTTAAACGTATCAACTTATCAAACTTAAACAGCATCTTTTGTAAAAAAATCTACTGAAAAAATAATTAAGGAGAGGGAAGACATAACTTAAGTCTGGGAGTGTCGGCCTGTAGGGAGGACAAATATTAAAACTGGTTAAAAGGCTGCTGCTCTTTTTTTCTTCAGGCAAAGTTGTTAAACTCGTTCCTTCGACAAACTCCAACCCCCCTACTCTTAACATGTTAGCATTCTTCCTTGGGTCAACGCTTCAAATGCAGGTTAGACAGATGGACACAGCAGACAAAGAAGCAAGCTACTTAGCATCTGACAATATTCTAACCAGCAATGCAAATTTCAATTTGAGTTCAGTGTCCAACTGCCACAAACACACTGGCAGAGGTTGAATATTAGACCTAGTAATAGATTCAAAGACATATGCATCATATAGACCATGTAAATGTATGCTTAAATTAAATGTGGAGCAGATAGTGTTGCCTACATATTCAAAGATAATCCGTGCTGCGGTCATTGCACAAATATATAAATAAATAAAAACCTATACCTCTGCTGCAGTTGCCATGGTAACCAGGAAGGCGAGCAACCGGTGAACTGCTACAGACACCCCCCCCTCCCCGCAACCTAAGCCTGCCGTTTGTAACCCACTGTGGTCATTTATTGAGGTCAAAAACAGGATTTACCCGGTAAAGGATTAATAAAAGCCTAGTCTTGCCGTCAATGCAGACTTCCCTCACTGCACCCATGCGGTGCAATCAGGCCGGATTACGAGATATGCTTTTTGCCTCTATAGGACCATTTGTTTAGACTTTACTGTCATGGCATGTGATATGAAGCAGTGCTTCTCCAACACCCCTCGCCCCTTATGAGATACGTCCATATAAATAACGAAACAACGCGTTGCTGCCAAACGTTCGACAGCAAAGCAAATCCCCAGCTCGCATAGCGGGCTACCCCGGTGCGAGCCTGCACATCCTGGCTTTAGCCCTGACGCAACCACAGGACGTTAACAGAGCAGAGAGATCGGCAGTGACGAGTAGCGATCGTGGAGAAGACAGCACAGGCTCTCTGTTCAAGGTGACTTTCCTTGGCGTTGACCTCATTATAAGCCACCCCCCACACACACACACACACGCATCATGGAAAAAAGTATGCCATCCTCCCTCTCCAAACAGACAACGATAATGTGCAGCGGTGGGAGGTATCCCCCCCCTCCCCCCCTCTAACTAACACCACCACCACCCCCGCTATCGCCTGCACAACCTTGTCATTACGGGGCATTCCCCTTAAACTCTCTCAGTCATATCTAGCCGGGGGGGGGGGGCAGTCCGCACGCCTCCCTCGTCGCTACGGCAACGCTGTACATCGCGCACCAGCACCACCTCCCAATTAGACAGACGTGACACCATCACCTCCGCCTTCGGCGGGCGGAATGCGCTCCCTATCGCGGCTGAGTGATGAAGCGGACAGACAGACTGCCTCCCACGCACGCCAACAGACGCACGCCAGCACACACACACACACACACACACACACACAAACACAGCGAGAGAGAGAGAGGGAGGGAGAAAGATAGATAGAGAGAAAGAGAGAGAGAGACAGATAGCCTTGGTCTCTCCTGCGGTCACATGCAGTGCACACAGACATTCCAATCAGCAGATAACCAGCATTGGCTCCTCGACTGTCGTGTCTGTCTCATGTGATCACAGTGCTGAACGGATTCATTCAGCCTCCTTACCAGCAGTGAGCTTGCCCGAGCGTCCCTCTGACCGTTAGGTCCTCGATTCACTGCGGCACCCGGCGTTTTGCACCGTCGGCACAAACAATCCCGGCATTTCCCGTGCGAGGTTTGTATCCACACAGATGAGAAGTCCGCTGCGGCTCGGAGTGTGTAACAGTCACCTTGGCCGCAAAAAACCACGATGCTCGTCACGAATCCGAAGAGATTCTCTGATTGATTAGGTGTGAACCATTTCCTCTTCAGCTAGGAGCGGTTAAAAAGCTGAAAGCTGAAACTCGCACGCAATAACAGCTGATGTAAAAAAAGAAAGACACAGCCTCTCCCTGTTATTCACTCCCTGCATACTATAACCTCTCTCCAGAAGCCTGTGGGGGCAGAGGGAACAGGGCACAGATGTTACCGCCTTGCGGCCACGCCCCTTTTCAACACTCCAAACCTAATAGGACACAGCCTAGCCTTGGCCACCGCCCAGCTCCCCCCCCCTTCCCCCCAGCATAGCACAACGTGCTTAGTGTCTGTTTAAAAATGGTTTGTTTGGAAAGCGATAGAGCAAAACAATTGTGAAACCAGTAACCCTTGCGTGTACAATGTGTATATCACACTCACACGCACACACGCACACGTGAGAGAGAGCTGTTTAAGCAATTACATTACAAAAATAAGATATTTGAAAAAGAATTACCTTAAAAAAAAAACATCCTTTTAAATTAAAATATGTGTATAAACAATACGTATATTCCCTTGAAGACATTCTGATATTGAAAACCAAATAGGCCAATTTTATCTTAAATGCTATAGGACGTCGTCTGATTAAACAAAAACGGACATGTTTCACTTGGATTCTATTGCACTTGCTGTAGTCAGATTCACTTTAAGTAAATAACCTGTGAAGTTATTGTCGGCGCCATATTATACAAGAAATACTTTTTCTTCTAAAACATATTGAAAAAGAAACACGCATGGCTTTGGGCACAACTATGCCGTCATCAGTAGGGCTGGCCCCAAATACTTGATTATTCAGGTATTCGTTTATTGAGTATGTATTCGATTTTAAATATTCGAGTATTCGTTTTTTCCACATTATGCATGCATGGTTTCCCAATAATCCCTACCGTCTCTGTATAAACCCACATGTTAATGTCATTGCCTGGCCTACAATGTAAACACAATCTATTGAAATTGTCTCTGTCTGTAAGAAGAGAGCACGGCTATTCATTCAACACACACTCTTATTGGCTAATATATGTTTATGGTCAGCTCTGATTGGGTCAATTGACGTGTCAGCCAAAGCAGCCATTTTGAGAGCATGCCTATGTTTACATTAGGGGTGTAACGGTACACAAAAGTCACGGTTCGGTTCATACCGCGGTACAGAAGTCACGGTTCGGTACATTTTCGGTACAGCGGTGACTGTTTTTTTTACACAAGTTTATAGTCTATATAACCTAACTTTTTTTTTTAGCAGAACGTACCAT